>PISX010026244.1:0-24815 GCA_004024625.1 Mellivora capensis | reverse complement strand
CCAAAGTCTTAGTAACCTGAGTCTTCCAAACAATGCAATTGGTAAAATCTTGACCCATAGGTGAAACTGTGTTGTTTATGCTATTCTCCACACAGCTTTGCCGAGAAGTGAAACCACCAGAAGTGCATTAGAAAATGTCTCTCATATTTTCCTTTCCTAACAAATGAACCAGAAAATATATGTTGCAACTTGGAAGGGCACGTTTTCTTTAAATACAACTTGGAAACTTACATCTGCACATAAAAATGTTGAACGTCTTAAAACCTGAACAAATGCGGAGGTTTTAGGAATGATCTACCAGCTGTCGCACACACAGATGTAATGTAAAAGCTGCAGAAACAATATTCAGCTATTCAGAAATAGGATCGCAAAGCCTTCTCTTTTGGTACACAAGAACTAATTTATCTTCCTCTTTCTAAATTAAGCCTTCCAGAAGTTAAAAAGAAGAGATTGCCGTATTTAAAAGCTAAGTCAATATATGCTAAGATAATGTCATATAGGTCACATTTCTACTAATTTGAACTAATATTCCATTTTTGAAAGATACACAAGGCCACTGCGGACATTAAGTTAGTTAAAACTGCCAGACTATTATCTATTATGAACAAGCAGTGGTATGATTTTCTTATGAAACACACACAAACCCTCTCCCCCCTTTTTTTTCCAGAAGTTTAGAGATGGAGATAGAAACACAGGCAAGAACTGGAACAGAATAAGAGAATAAACCTGAAATCCCAATATTTTTTCTTCCAGCCAGAAAATGGGTACCCCCATGGAGGGTACCACAGAGTATAATGAGAAAAGCACCCCTCCCTTCACCCTCCCCACCCCCCCACCCCCACATCTGCAATGCAGTCCTAGAGGCACCCACCAGTCTTGTCTCTCACTGATTGTCTTTGCTCCAATCACACCAATTGCCTTCTGATCCCTGGTCTGAACAAATGCTTTCCTGATTCTGAGACTTCATGTATCCTGTTCCCACTGCCTTAACATGCCTTTTCTAATCCTTCCTTCTAAGGAATTTCTCTACTAGATACTAGACTCTAGAATTTAGCTCAAATGCTGTTCTTCAATGAAGCATTTTCCAACCTTCCAGATGTTGCCAGACCCCTTGCTACACTTCTGCAGCATGCCTTCTTCTCCTACACAGCACTTTTCACACTATAATTACATAATTAAGTGTGCAGTTTTTTGCATTAGGTCAATCCGCAGCCCTGGGCTGCAAGTTCGAGGAGATCTTTTTCAGCTACCTCCACAAACCTGTCAAAGTGCCTTGCCCCAAAGAGCTGTCGATATATTAATGTATACATTTACACTTCAAAGCACTACCTCCAACCTCTTGCTTTCCCAGTTTCCTCTACTTTAAATACGGTCTCTGGTAATGTTAGGGAAGAATGGGCTTTGGCAACACATAAGGCTAGAGCTGTACTTCAAGTTCAAGAAGACAGCCCTGGACTCCATAACTTGACTCCCATAAGAAACACTTCCTTGCTCCTTGGGCTGGTTGTATTTTTATTCCAACGTCACTCCCTTTTGGTCTGGTTACACAGTCTCCACTGAGAGAAAAAAATTGCATTCCTCTCGGGAATTTCGTAAGGCTATTTCCACAGCTGACGCTCCCTCTGACTTTACAGGGGAGGGAAGTTAAAAAAAAAAAAGTGCTATATTTCACAACAGCTGAAATAATTTTCTGCCAAAACCTGTTTTAAATTCTAAGTGTGTTTTCTCTGTATGTACAAGGCAGCTACAGGTCTAGAGATGTCATGTGACATATGAATTTAACACTCTAATGTGCACAAACAGAACAGATATTTTTATATACTACTAATGATAATAATTACTATTGACTCTAAAGTAAGCAAATCCATATTTGTTTTCAAGTTAAGTGTGTTACTTGAGAATATTTGAAAACATTTGCTAAGGGGGTGTGAACAGTGCAGACTCTCATCAAAATCCATCTGTCTGAATCTATTAATTGGCATTTCCCCAGCTGGGGCATTCTTCAAGTCCTGCATCACAAAGGCTCCTTATGCCAAGGATGAGGGTTGATACCTAACTTAGAGACCCAGAAACTGGGTTTATTTCATCGCGAATTAAAAATTCCACATAGATTTGAAAATGTCTATCTTTATGGGCCAGGTATATCAAACACAGAACCAAAGGTGGATATTGAATAGAGAATTCAAGTTGGAAGCTCCAAACTCCAGGCAGCCATCAAAGCTGTTTTTCTCTTTAAAAAAAAAAAAAAAAAAAAAAAAAAAAAAAAATCCTCCACAACTTTTTCACAAAAATATCTTGAAAATACTCGTGTAAATTATTCAGGGAAAGAGGTATTTAGTGTTTCATCACCTTCCTATCCCCTACTGACCTCAGGGTTTTCTATTTTTTTTACTCAGTGTTAATGAAGAGATATTCCATGTGATTTGGTAACTTGTATGTTTTTGACGGGTGAAGATATCTGGATTGCCTATTTTTTTTTTTTAAACCCTTTACTTTCATCATCTAAAAAGGTTGTGTCTGGGCATCTGGGTGGCTCAGTTGGTTCAACAACCCAACTCTTGATTTCAGCCAGGTCCTCATCCCAGGGTGCTGGGACCCAGCCATGTGTTGGGCTCTGTGCTCAGCGGGGAGTCTACTTGGTATTCTCTCTCTCTCCCTCTCCTCTCCCCCACATTCTCTCTCTCTCTCAGGTAGATAAATCATTAGTCTTTTGAGTACACTGAAGTTGGTAAGGAATAAGTGCAGACTGGCCATTACACACTGATCTCTGTCCACATCGAGTCTATCCCTAATGCCCTCCCTTCTGAAAGTGGGTGCTGCTTCTCCAGTCTGTGCAAAAATTCCATTCCTACTGGCCCAGGGTCTGTTTTGCTGCTGCTAATTTTTTTCTTCCTTGTAGATCTAAAGTGTGTACGGTATCCTACGTATTTTTTTTCTTCGTCTTTTTAAAGAACAAACGGAAAGGATTCTAAACTTACACGTTAGAAAAGCTCGTCATTAGGTTGCTTGAGTATCATCGCCACTTGTCACCCTCTCTCAAAACATCATGAGCACAACTGTGCTTTCAGTAACCAGTACTATTTCCTACCAAGGCTGAATAGGGAAGGTTCAACTTAACTCTTATCTCTCACCCTCACCCAATCCTAAAATGGCTAATATGCTGTGTCTCAGGAGCTGCAGAAAAAGAACAGGATGAGAACCTTTCCCAGACACTCTGCTTGCTGTCATCAATGGACAGTTCTGTCCACAGCTACCGCCCGATTATTTTATCGAGAGGAAAGAAAATGAAAATTAATTTAAAGTCTTGGTATAACTTGGGATTTTGATCCCTTTTCTTCACAAAACTTTTTAATGTGAGGTACTTTAAAGAATTTTAATTTTAATCCCTTTTCTTGCCCATCTCCCTATGGGCTGGATTAAACTATCCAAATGTTGCATGCCTAAAGGATAGGAAAAGAAGGGGTAAAAAAAAAAAAAAGTCAAAAAATGCATACACCACCTCCTGAACTGACACATAATTTATGAACCTTAGAAATTCATCATCAGTCCTATGAAACTTAACTCTGTTACAGACAGCAGAAAAGCGAAGCTGCAAGAACATAATTCATTAACTCATGAAAAGCGCTAAGGAGATTTATCCCCATCTTCCCTTCCTCTAAAAACACAAGGGCTACATTTCAATAGAGTTAAATATAAGAGCTTCCTTTCACAACAACTGTAAAAATCACAGGATGTATAAAATCATCTTAAATAGGTAAAACAAATAAACAGGAAATCCCTCACATCCCCACCTGGCATTACTTTAGCTGCTTCTTATGCTGTGAGAATCCTGAGATTTAAAAAACCAGAGCATCTGTGAGAACTTTCTTCATCCACCACTTTTGTACACCAAGTTTTACAAAGAGTCCATCAAGGTAAGAGGCTAAATTTGAAATGAAATGTTCATTTTGGTGTATTTTCATAACCCAATGTAAACCAGGACACAATACCCTATGACCTGGGCTCTTGTTTTCAACAATTGTCTTTGGTTTTCTTCCTGTAGGTACTCGGACCGTTAGGGAAAGGAAAGGAGACCATATTGAGATGATCTGCTATATAATAAAGTGGTGGTTTTTGAAGAGGGTCCCCTGGATATTTAGCCTCACAATTCTCTGGAAAATATCTTAATAATGCAGGTTCCTGGACCCATCTCTGTTTAACCTGACTTTCCAACTGGTGGATTCTAGATTAGGTATACTGAAAAGCCCCTCAGATGATCCTTCTATACTAAGAGTGGAGAAAGAATTAAATGACCCCATCTAGATGTTTTCATGCAGGTTCTCTTAGTATTTGAAGAATGTGTCTTGCCTCAGTTCCAGTAGTCTATTAACACCCAAGTGGTGATGTTAATAACTTAATTTTTATGTTTATTCTCCCTCTAGGCAGAAATAACTGTATTTCTCCTCTGTGGATGCTTCATGGGTGAGCACGTGAGCCTTCAAAGAAGACAGCCCTAACTGTGAGACAGTGCTTAGTTCCTAAGCCTCCATGAGCTTTAGTTGTATCACATGAAAAATGACTATAAAGCTGACTTGCCAGGCCTGTTTTAAGTATTATATATAATAACTTGTGTGCCTAGCACTCAAAAAATTTTAGCTATTATAATTTTTCTTGAAAAAAATGGTACATCTAAGAAATAATTGTGTATTTATCCACAAATCGTGCTTCAGACCTAGAACAGCACATTAGTTATGTGATTATAAAGTAATGTTACCATTTTAAAAATACCTATAAGAGACAATATATTTGCTGTCTCCATGAAAAGAATTCTTGTGGGAGATCACATTTATTTTTAAAAATGCTGGCTGGCTTGCTTGAAATATTTTCAAACACTTTAGAAGTATGTAGTGATTATCTTCGGGTGCTTTTTATAATCAGCATGTTAGTTTTATAATCAACATGTTAGTTTTATAATCAACATGCTATTTTATCATTAAAAATAAATAAATGAATAAACTTAAAAGAGGGGACATCTGTCCTTTCAAATACATGTTAGGGGTGCCAATTTCTTGCACTGTGAGAATGGACTTGTTCTTGAAAATAGTTCAGTCTTTCATGGACAACTCTGGAGAGAAGCAGGTTGACTACTTTTCTTTGGGGACCCAACAGTGAAATCCAACCAAACAGAAGTGAGACTCATTTTCTTCCTGCATGGTTCACAAGCTGGCAATATCCAAGAAGAACTGCAAGATTTATGGGGCTAAAGGGGTGGGCCACTAGTGGCAGCATCATTTGGATGTAAATATTTCAGGACATTTTCCAAAAATCTGTTTTATTTTGATTGAACCAAGCCTAAAACATCATGTTTATTTTTCATCCACTGTTTCTCCACAGGCTTTCTTTCTTTCTCTCTCTCTTTTTTTTTTTTAAGATTTTATTTACTTATTTGACAGACAGAGATCATAAATAGGCAAAGAGACAGGCAGAGACAGAGAGAGGGGGAAGCAGGCTCCCCACCTAGCAGAGAGATCAATGCGGGGCTCCATCCCAGGACCCCAGGATCATGACCTGAGCTGAAGGCAGAAGCTTTAACCCACTGAGCCACCCAGGCATCCCTCTCCATAGGCTTTCTTGAATTAATATACTTAATCTATAGGAATTGTTATTCCTACTATAAAGATTTCCACCTAGATTAAGCAGTAGCCAGGTAGAATGGTGCTAGAGGATGTGACGTGATATACAGTTCCCTCTAAACTAGTATGTACAGTGGTTTGAGGGCTCCTGAAACAGGTCAGCTCTTTCTAATTCTTTGCTTCAGAATACTCCTTCGCCTAGTGAACCTGGGCCAAGAATCACATACATTTTCGAGTCTATATGTCTGCATGATAAAATGAGGACTTTAGTTATACTGACCCGACATACGGGTCATTAGGATGAAATAAAAATTATGCATGTGAAGTGCTTAGCACAATGTCTGACATGTGGTACAACTCAGTCAAGGTAGCTGTTATCTGTTTTGCCAGGATCTTCTTGGTGGGGAGCAACAGTTTCATCCAGAGTGGGAAATTCCTCCATCTTTTTGGAAGCTTGACCAAGAAAGGCAGAGAGGAATGGGGTGAAGGGAGTATTTCTATGAACATCTCAACAATCTCCCTAATCTAGCTCCCAATCCCTTGGAGGTCATAAGTACAGTATCAGAATTTCCCACATTCCGTAGAGGAGACTCTGGTCACAACAGATTTCTAAGGCTACTAGTAAGTTATCAGTGGAGGTAGGGATCAAATTCAGCATTGTTTCCAGTTGGGTTCTCCACCAGTTCACGGCCTTTCATATGCAGATGATTTGTTATGCAATAATTTAATTCAATGCTTTTCATAAAGAATGCCACAGAGGGACTGCTTCATGTGTGTTACTTTGTTGTTGCCCTGGTGACACTTGACGAGCCCTTGGGCAGCCATGGATATCTGAGGATTCCAGAGAGCAAGGCCATGTGAACAAAAAGGGTGAGTGTTACAATGCAGCTGTTCACTGGAGGGTCTCAAGTGGTGCATCATGAATTAGGACTTTTCTTCTGGCTTTTTTTTTTCCCCCTCCTCCTTGCCTCTAGTTAGTGTGTTAGATAGATAAATTCAGCTTTCCAGGAGAGGCTGAGCTTATTTATGCATAATTTAAAAACTCAACTATTTTTAATGAAATTTTATAAAAACTTTTTAATCATTGACATAAAATCGTTCTGTGTATTTAGTAAAGTCAGAGAGTTAATAAGATTTCTTGTAAAAATTATAAGAAGTCACTAATAGATGTAAGTGCTTTGAAGGAAAGAATTTTATCTTACTCATTTTTGGGTCCCCAGTACCTGATATGCAATCTTGCCTAAAGCAGGTCATCAATAAGTGCTTATAAATGAGTAAATACAGCCTTTGAGTTCCACTTCAGATCCCTTTTTCAAGAGGGTCCTTCTAAAGTAACTATTGCCCAAAAGCCCTCTGAAAAATTGATTAAAAAGTCATATTAGTTTCACTGTAAAAATTGTAGACTACCAAGTCTCTGTAATATACCATATGTATGTGGGACACTAGCTTTAACTTTTTAATTTTTTTTAAAGATTCTATTTATTCATTTGACAGAAAGAGAGATCACAAGTAGGCAGAGAGGCAGGCAGAGAGAGAGGGGGAAGCAGGCTCCCTGCTGAGCCGAGAGCCCTATGCAGGGCTTGATCCCAGGACTCTGAGATCAGGACCTAAGCCAAAGGCAGAGTAACCCACTGAGCCACCAAGGGGCCCCTTGCTTTAGCTTTAAACGTGGAAATCCAATCAACTGTAACAAGATGTGGAGTGCAAAAGCCCCAAGAAGCAATGTAGGAAACTGGGAATTCCTATAGGTTCTGCTAACTTAACTGAAGTCATCATTAGAAGCCACAGAAGACCTCTGCTTTGTAACACCTATGCAAGGAAAGAAGCTCTCACGATTATACTCTAAATTTACAGAGCAAGGTCACTTAAAAAAGATAAATATAAAAATAAGTATAAAAAATAACTATAAAAATATAAAAATGATTACCTCAAACACTAATGGAAAAAGGAAAATGGATTCATGTGATGATAAAAGTCCTAGAGCAAAAAAGAATTTACAGACGATCTGAGACAGCACTGTAGGTCATGGATGAAATCCACAGACTTCTGCCCACCTCTCCAGGGTTTCTTCATCTGCTCTCCTTCTTGACCCAAAGTCCCATCAATCAGCCTCTAAAAATTATTCATGCAGCTTCATTCCTCTGTTTCTTTGCATGTGCTTGCCTTTTCCCTTCCTTAGAGTGGAATTTCTCTCCTTTAAGGCCCAACTCAAGAGTCATCTCCTTTGCTCGGCAAAGCCAGGCCAAGTTCATCACTCTGTCCTCTGATCTACCTCTACATCTTGTGTGTTCTGCTGCTGTTGCTGCATTTGTTTACAAGTCCTTGAGGGTAGGACTTAGTGTCTTTTTCATCTTTTTATTCTTGGGACATAGTATAGCAGAGCATCTAAAATATGATATTCATTAATTAAATGTTTCTGAATGAATGAATCAATCTAACTAATTCCTTCCATTTGTGTAAAACAAAACAAAACAAAACAAAACAAAACCTGAGGGCCAGAGATTACTCTCTCCTTCCTTTTAGTTAAGCAATGGGTCCCTATGTGACTAGCAACAAAGTATTTTTTTTTAATAACAGAGATATTAACTAAATTTGATATTTCTGGGAGACCTCTTGCTTCCACTCTTGGCCTCTACTGTCTTTTCTTTTGAAGTGTTACTTCATAAACCAGGTAATTGTATATAGCAAATTATACCCAGGATCATATCAGAACTCTTTCCCAGGCCATAAAGCTGCAGAGGACCTGGCTATCCACCAACCTCTCTTCCTACCATTCTTCCACTCAATCACTGTACCCCAAGCCCCACTGGCATTCTTGACTCTCCTCAAACACACCCATGCCCTCCTGCTTCAGGACTGATCCACATCCGACTCCTTCCGCCTAGAACACTCTTTGCCCCAGATGTTTGAATGTCTCTGCTCTAATTTCCTCCTCCCCAGAGAGATCTTCTCTGACCACTGGATCCAAACGGCACTTCCTTTCATTCTCCAGCTCATTTGTTTTTCATCTTTTCATCGTACTGTGTTATTTGTAACACACATTATATATTTGTTTAGTATGATCTCTCTCCCCCCCCCCCCCCCCTCAAATGGAAGCTCACTGAAAGTGTTGATTTTTTTTCTTTTTTTTTTTTTAAACTACAGAATCCCAGGAGTTGGGACAGTGTTTGGCATGGTAGTTACTTAATAAATATTTGTTGAAAAAATTAAGTGAATGAGAACTTGGAGTCACTGTGAAAAAAAGAATCATGTGATTTGGGAGATTAAAAGAAACTCATTTTTATTCTTCTAGCTCTGTAATTTAAAAAAATGGCCAAAATGGAACATTTCCATATTAAATAGAGGAAAATCATTATTTAAATTTCAAGTACACTTTCTCCATTTTCCTTACCCAACAACAGCAGTGTTAGTGTCCTTTAGTTATAAAACTTCCAATTTCCCTTTGGACGGAGGGTGGAGGACAGGGAAACATTATCCTGCAGGGTGTGAAGCCACCAGAGGTGAACCCAGAACTTAGGAGGGAGTGAGTATATTCCTTTAATATCCCTCAGTCAATGAGGCAGCAAGGAAGGCTACCCCGACAAACACTTATAAACATATCTTATGGGAAAATCTTCACTCTTGAGAGCAAGGTGCAATTTTTCCCTCAAGAAATTTGTACTCTAATTTTAAAAATGGGCATCTTGCTTTTGAATGGATGGCCAAGTATGAATTCACCTATAATCCCCAAAGTCACTTGGTATGACATGGAGCTGGACTCTAATCTCAGATTCATCACCAATGAGACACATGACCTGGAACTGAATTAACTGAATTTCTCTGAGGTTCAATCAATTCTTGTAAAATGAATGGCCTGGACAAGATAATCTACAAGGCTTCCATATGGTCGAACATTTCATGATTTTTTGAGTTAAAAGAAAGAGGAGGGTAGAATGTTGGCTGGAATTACCTCATAATACTAAAGAGCTTGAATAAGTAAACATCATGTCTCAATCAATATCAATTCAACTTTCTGAAGCTTGCTAGGAAGTGATTTCACAAAAGAAGAAAGGGCTCTCATTGTTTTATTTCTTCAACAATTAGGTTATTTTACTACATGGATTATGCAGTAGGAGGTAAAAAACTTTTTTTTAAAAATGTAAGACAAAGTTTCTCAATTATAGTACAAAAGAAATCTTTCTGGTTTCTGAAGACTGAAACACTCAGCAGAGTAAACAGAAAGGTAGAAACTTGCAGCCAAATGAGATTTTGTACTTTCCTGGCTGTGCTGACCTCAGCCAAGTTTCTTCACTTACCCCCTCTTTAAAATGGGGGTAATAATCATGACCTCAGCATCTGCTGTGATGGTTCACAGGATGACATGTAGGAAAACATTGAATGAGGGGGACATGCAGCAGGCCCCTGCGGGGCTCCCACCCTCTCATTCTCCTCCTTGTACTTAGACATGGAAGGGAGGGAATGATCCAGAGGTGGGAATGGCATAGCCAGAATGGCAGTGGCAACAAAATTATGAAGGAATTGACCCAGGCCTTAAGATCTAGTAGGCAGAAGAGGGAGAAAAGTATTAGACTAGAGGACGCTGAATAGCACAAGACATGGACCCTGAAATAACCATGAGAGTTTAGAGCCATTTCCAGTCATTGTGAGAGAAGAGGCTGTAAATAAACAACAACACAAATCACCTACGAGTCTTGTTAAAAATGTATACTAGGGATCAGCCCTCTCCCCGCCCCCCACCACACACACAGAAGTATGTTATACTGCTCCCCCAGGGATGATTTTGATTCAGTGGATCTGGAGAAGGGTCCAAGAGCCTGTATTAAAAGCTTCCTCAGTGGTTGTGATACTTAGTCAGGTTTGGGAGCCATGGGTTTCCTTAACAGTAACTGATGTCTTACAGAGCAGAGCTCACACTGGGCAACAGGAAAGTGACCAGAAGACCGAGCTCTGGTATAGGAGCCTGGATCCAAATCCCCCTCTGGCCCTCACTGGCCATGGAACCTTGGGTAGTCATATCATTTTTCTTACCCTCATTCATCTTGTTTACGTAGTAGATCAGAGCAGCTGCCCTGGCTTTCTCAAAGGACTTCTGCGAGATCCTAATGATTTTAAGCCACTGTTCTATTACCTTAATGGAAAAATGCCCAACTGTAAATATTCAGGATCATCATTTAACCATCACCTTTATTATCATGGGGACCCTGGGATTCTGGATGCCATGGTCAGATCCTATCTAATAACATCCTGCGGTAACCTTGAGGCAACACCTGCGGTAACCAGAACATGGTTCCATATTGTCCCCAGGACATCCCTGAACAGGGACCCCCTTCCTAAGTGCTACACTGTGACTCCTCAAGTCTTCAGGGAACAGTTTATTAACCTCTGCGAGACTTAGTTTCCTCTTGCGTAAGCTGGGGATAAGGTATAGCTGTGTAGGCTGGCTGTGCCTTACACAGAGTGAGCATCCAAGAGCGGCCACGCAGGCTGAAATTCAGCCCAGGGTACACTCACTTAACTGCATTATCTCAGAGGAGGCACCTCTTCTAATTCATGAGCCCAGAGAAGAAGCCCTTTTCTAAGGCCTAACTGCAACCTGCTGTGTGTGTGAATAGTGACACTGGTAGTCCTTACCCAGCAGCCTGGGCATCAAATGAGAAAAATGCGTGAGGTCTTTAGCATAAAGCTTCGCACACTGTGGGGTCCCATGCAGGGCTGCTGTCAATATGATCATTATCATTAATTCATTCACTCAGCAGACATTCAGTGTGCACGTTCCTTGTCCCAGCTACTATGTTAAGGCAACTGGACCATTCCCAGGGAATCAGACACTATGTTTTTCCTGCAGGATGTTGTGGCTTAGGTGCAAATACAGACACGTGCATAAATCATTATATTCGAGTATTGATACAGGAGACCTTGTCCAGAGTGATTTAGTTTGAATTTCTGAATTCTGATGACTGTGCTAGTAAGGTTTAATTTACTACTATAGATTTTTATATCTGGAGAGTCAAGCTTGTTTGGTCTCTTTGAGAAAGCTGTTTATATCTCTCACACTTCTCATATGTTAAGAGTGAAGCATACAGAATGACCTTACCAAGCCCCTGGCTCTTGATTCTCCTTGTGGAACAGCACCTGCGCCCACCTTACAACACTGACCCTGTGGGCAGGCAGATCTCCTTTCCTACAACATGGCCTTGAATCCACTGATGGGGGACGGTATCTGCCTACTTATTCATTACTCAGAACTACGCAAATACACTCTTGTTTGAAGTAGCTTAAGAACAAATCAAAATGCACCCTTTTTAGTCAATTGCCTGGAAATACTTTGCATTAAATAATAAACTTAATTTCAAACAAAGGAAAATGTCCTTTTTTAAAAACATCATTAAATGGGGAGCTGTATGTATAGTTCCATCAGCAAAGAAGGGTTTAACCTGCACACCATTATGAGACCAGATTCTAGTCAGCTGTAGTGTTTTTCACAGAGACAGATGGACATAACGACAAAACAAAATGTTAGTAGATACAGGCTGAAAATTCCTAGAGATAAATGGCAGGCTTTATTACTACCTCTCCCTAATTTCCCTTTCTGAGTAAGTAGTAAGTAAGTAGCCCTAGATGAACCTACACAAGAAATAGCCTTAATGGTTTTAATAGCAGTGGTTTAATGAATTAATTTATTATGGGTATTGCAAATACATTTTTAATTAAGAAAAGGCTTAATTAAGAAGTTTTCAAAACAAGCCTTGGGTCTGAAAATCTAGATTACCAAGAGTTGTATAATTTGTCCCAATTTCCTATTCCACCTAAGCACTGCAATACCCTAAAAAAACTAATTAAAGGGGTGCCTGGGTGGCTCAGTAGGTTAAGCCTCTGCCTTCGACTTGGGTCATGATCCCAGGGTCCTGGAATCAAGTCCCACACTGAGCTCCCTCCTCAGCTGGAAACCTGCTTCTCTCTCTGCCTGCCGCTCTTCCTGCTTGTGCTCTCGCTCTCTCTCTCTCTCTGTCAAATAAATAAAAAATCTTGAAAAAAAAAAAACCGAATTAGTATATTTCCTTCAAAGTAGGTAGTACCTAAAATACAATCATTACAACTGTGTAAACACCTGGGGTAATGTGATTGCTTTATTTCATAATGACGCTGTCAGAATCAATAAACAATAAAATAAAACAAACCTTTCTCTCAAGAGATCACCTTCCTCAACAGCAAGGGTCACAGAGCATGTGGATTATAGATTGTAGGTGCTCAGTGGAAGGCTTCCAAGATCCCTTCCAAATCCTCCAGTCTATGATTTTATGCATCCCTTTTCTCTTACTTAAACATCACCAAACCATCAATGAAGGTGACCTTACAGAGCAACGCTTGATGCTATAGGAATCCAGCTTCCCTGGAATGCAGGACCAGCTACATCACTGCCAGGCACAGTACAAGACAAAAATGGGGGCCCTCCATTCAGTGAGTATTAATAATTTCAAAATTGTGGGACGCCTGGGTGGCTCAGTTGGTTAAGCGGCTGCCTTCGGCTCAGGTCATGATCCCAGCGTCCTGGGATCGAGTCCCACATCGGGCTCCTTGCTCGGCAGGGAGCCTGCTTCTCCCTCTGCCTCTGCCTGCCACTCTGTCTGCCTGTGCTCGCTCTCTCTCTCCCTCTCTCTCTGACAAATAAATAAATTTTAAAAAAATTTAAAAAAAAATTAAAAATTGTGATAGAAGAGCATTGAACCAAGGACGGAGGCCTTCTGAGCCAGGGCCCTGCCTGCACATGGCACAGGGGCTGTTGAGGTTCCACAGGTGTTTGCAGGCCCAGGACTCCCAGCTGGCCGCCCTCCTTGGTCCATCTCTGGTTCTGGCAGGGGTAGCTCCAACTACAGGGAGTACCAGTTATAAGCTGTTGGTGGTGGTGGAGGCTACGTCAGCAGACCTGCATGGAGAATGGCACTGGCAGGCATCCTGGGGTATGCTCTGCCCTCTTGCCTCTCACAACATCCTAGGAAATCTAACACAGAAAGGGAGCTCAAAGACTTAGGGTGTTAGGTTTCCTTTAGACGCGCGGTCTAGTTTTACAGACTCATTGATCTTTAAAGCTAAATGGGTCCTTAGAGATTATCTAGTCTAACTTCTCTCATTTTAATTAGGTCTCCATCAAATTCCATTTAGGCCAAGGGCATGGGAATGAATTCATGATGGCATAGCTCTAAAGCTGACAGGGATTTTGATGAACAAACGTTAACTGATGATCTTTCAGAAAGACAAAACGTTAGTTCATGCTATAACACTAATGGATTATGCAAGATGCTGTCAACCATGCTCACAACATATATACTATCTGATTTTTTTTTTTTAATCTCAGGGCAGAGAGTGAGGTTAATGTCTTAGCACTTGGAAATCCCTAAACATGGGATCTAGAATGGGTTCATTAATATGGGAACAGGCTGATGGATCCAGGTATGAAGGTGTGAGTGGCTTAGGGCTGGAGCTAAAAGTGTCTCCTTTGCCAAGAAATACGTCTCTCCTGCTCTAGTCTTCACTTGCAAATACAAATACGGTTGACCTTGAACCACACAGGTTTGAACTGTACAGGTCCACTGTGCATGTAGATTTTTTCCCAAAAATACAGTGTAGTACTGTAAATGAATATTTTCTCTTCCTTATGATATTCTTTTTTTTAAGGATTTTATTTATTGATTTCTCAGAGAGAGAGACACACAGAGAGAGAGAGAGAGCGCACAAGCAGGGAGAGAGGCAGGCATAGGGAGAACCAGGCTCCCCACTGATCAAGGGCCCTGATGCAGGACTCGATCCCAGGATCTCGGGATCAAGACCTGAGCCGAAGGCAGAGGCTGAACCTACTGAGGCACCCAGCGTCCCTCCTTATGATATTCTTAACAACATTTTCTTTTCTCTAGCTTACGTTATTGTAAGAATACAGTATATAATATATATAACACACAATGTATGTGTTAACTGACTGTTTATGTTATTAGTCTGGTCAATAGTAGGCTGCTAGTGGGCAAATTCTGGGGGAAGTCAAAAGTTACACCTGGAACTTTGACTATGCAGGGGCTTGTGGGGGGGGGTGTTTATCTATCTGTATAAACTCTCAAACAATGTTTATTAGGGGCCAGACACTATGCTAAATACTTTGAAACTATTAACTCATTTAATTCTCATCACAACCCTATGAGGTAAGTCCTATGCTTCTCTTCCTTTTTAAAGATGAGGAAACTAAGGAACATCAAGATTACTTATCTTTCCCAAGCACTCACTGCTTAAGTAATGAAGGCAGGATTCAAACCCATGTAGTCTTGGGTTCCAGGAGCTGCTCTTAACCACTAGGTCTTGATGCCATGCCAACAATCTCCCATCAAGCCCAAATACCATGAATCGTGCCCTCCACTACATTATGCCCCGAAAGTAAAATGGCACACATTTATGACACTGGGGGATCTGCGCTCCTAACACTGTAGCCATAGCTGGGGCAAATCCATATATCAACATTATGACTGAGGTGATGCTAATTTCACAGATGCTGATCACCATCACACAGCTGTGATTTTATACATACGACCTCTCCAATAGCTTCACTCCCTTTTCTACCGCTATGCTAAAGGGTTAAGAGTGATCTTTTTCATTTGTCGTTATTGCTTCTATTTAGATTTCAGAACAAAGAATCAAACACTAGGCACAAAGCCTCTCTCCTTTCTTTCCAGAAAGAATAAAACAGCCTATACTGAATTATGTGAAAGTTTTGTTGTTGTTGTTGTTTCTACTTTAACAATTGCTTATCTTTTCTGTCTTTTGCTTATGAAGTCTTTTCTTGGGACTAAAAGATGTAATTTCTTTCCAAGACCATGGGGGCAACTCATGGCTAGAAAAGTGCAATATATCATTGCTTTTGGAGAGTTCTGGGATGGCTAGAAAAGTGCAATATATCATTGCTTTTGGAGAGTTCTGGGATGGGTAGGCCTAGGTGGCTCAGTGAGTTAAGCGTCTGCCTTCAGCTCAGGTCATGATCCCAGGGTCCTGCAATAGTGCCCCGCTCAGCAGGGAGGATGCTTCTCCCTTTGCCCGTTTTTCCCTCTGCCTGCTGTACCCCCTGCTTGTGCGCTCTCTCTCTCTCTCTCTTTCTCTCTCTCTCGATCTCTCTGACAAATAAATAAAATCTTTGAAGAGTTCTGGGATGAATGCAACTCACTGTCAGGCAAAGGGGGGGAAAGTGCCTTGCCTTCCTTATAATGTCATTGTGACAATCCATACATTCCCATGTGGTGGTACATTAGTATAACTTGTACTATTAAATATTTGTACTTTTAGGACATCATTCTAGTGATAAATATCACATTTCAATAGAAAATTCTTTCAAAGATCTTTCAAGGAACCTGAAAATATTTCCATTTTATCTGATGGAAAGAGAATAAGAAGCATCTGTTAAGACTTCCCGACTTAATGTCATTGCTAGTAAATGTACTGATTTTCATGGGGTTGTACAACAATCCCCGCTTGTATTCATTTAATTTCCTACACAGAAAGGAGAAAGGAAAGTATTCACCAAACACAGTCTGCCATGATGAAATATAGGCAAAATATGCTGTATTGCACAAAACGACAGAACCATAAAAATCTGAAAATTTCATTTTGGATGAAGACGTTACTAAGGAAATTGTCTGAGAATACAAAATGGCCCAACACAGCAGATTTGCAAATACAGTATTGTGTAGTCATGGCACATTCTATACTGTCTTTTTGCAATTTCTGGAAGCTTGCTCTATTTTTGGTTAAATAGATGAGTTAAGTGATTTGAGCAGCATAATAAAATTCGTGTGCTTTGCCAGGATAAAACCACAGTACTAAATTAATATCCTGCACTACAGTCTCAACATGCTTTGACAAGGATGCTATTTCATGGCTCAATAAATACTTATTGACTAACTACAAACATGACAAAAATGTTTGTCCTTCAACTCAACTGTTTTGGGACTAAACATTCAAGGATTCTGAAAAAAGCCTGGGAATGTTATAACACTTTTCAAACCACTTTTGTTTTCATTTTGCAACACCACTAAACTTGCAAAAGAACAGAATAGAAACATACCATTGGATAAACTCCCAGTAAACTAGAAGGTCTTTTAGCAAATTTTTCTTTATAAGTTGTTTTTTGTTCAACACAAGATTTAAAAAACACAACGAAGGCGTATATATTAATCTCATTAGATATATGCTCCATGTCTAAATGATCAAGTTGGTGAGTCCCCAGAATTATACCACATGGTCCTCTAGAAGGAATCCCAGCCAACTAGTGGGGTTTGTGTGTCTTGTTCAGAGCAACCACCAGCAGTTAATGAACATGGTCATTTCCTTGCTCCAATTCCAGAAGGAAATTGTGTTACTCCTAAGAGTTAGCCAGCATGCTACAGATAGGTTAAGCCAAGTTTAAATTACTCTCCTTACAAATGCAAAAATTTAAGACATTATCTATTTTTCTCTGAGAAATTTCCCCTCCATCAACTTTATTATGGACAAACCATAACTAATGAAGGTCAGCAAAGGGAGGTGATCTTGGAAACTTCAATACACAGAACTTTTCTTACAAACTCAGTTTTGTTTGATTAGGCTATTTCTGGAGATTATGACACTGGAGAAGTCATCTTTCCAATATAAGGCTTTTACCTCATTATAGGGGAGGCCCACAAGTTATAATAAACCATAGGCGTATTCCTGCTAAGAACACTCTAATTTAATTAACCGTATTTTTATTTTTTGTGTTTGAGGGCAAACTTGAGGAGTCTTTCCTTCCAATGCTATTTGAAATTTTCAGTTTTAACTTTGCAATGACATTTCTAAGTTTTTTAAAAAAAGGTATATTTTATTAGTGAGACATATTTTAATGATTATGTTTTATTCTTCAACAGTTCTGGAACCAAATAAATCTGTCATAAAAGATTATTCAATATAGCACTACTATTCCTTTGCTATAAGAATGCTGAATTTAGAAACAATGTTGCTTTCTCTAATTCCCCAGAAATTTAGTATATGTATATGTATATAGAATTCACATCCAAATAGTGTGCTCTATTTTTTTTAAGATTTCATTTATTTATTTGACAGAGAGGAAGAGAGAGAGAGAGAGAGAGAGAGAGAACTCAAGCAGGTGGAGTGGCAGAGGGAGAGGGAGAAGCAGACTCCCCTCTGAGCAGGGAGCCTGATGTGGGTCTGGATCCCAGGACCCTGGGATCATGACCTGAGCCGAAGGCAGACGCTTAACTGACTAAGCCACCAAGGCGCCCCCAAATAGTGTGCTCTAAATAAAGGATCCCCTAGGATTCTGTCCTTGGCCCCTCCACTTACTTACATCTTTTTTTCCCTAAGTAACCCCATCTAGTCCTAAGGCTTCTATGTTGGTTATATGCCAATCACTTCTGGATTTATCTGGCTTTGACTTTTCTTCCAAACCTGTATTTGTGTGTCCAACTCTTTGAATTTTACTTTTGGATGTCTAATAAGCATTTTTGATCTAGTCTGGCTCAAGGAGAACTCCTTACTCCTCATCTGTCAAAAAACAAACATCAAAAAATCTTCCTTTTGGGATGGTAACATACAAATCTGCCAGTGGTCCCCCTCTCAGCTTACAGCTACAAACCCAGGAGTTCTTTTTTCTTTTCCCCCGTTAAGATTTTGGTTTTTTATTTGAGAGAAAGAGAAAGTGAGCACGAGTGGCAGGAGGGGCAGAAGGAGAGGAAGAAGCAGACTCGCAGACTCCCCACAGAGCGTGGAGCCGGATGCTTGTCTCCACGCAGGATTCAATGTGGGGCTTGATACCAGAACCCTGAGATTATGACCTAAGCTGAAGTCAGATGCTTAACCAACTGAGCCACCCAGGCATCCCTAACCCCAGGAGTTCTTGATCCCTCTCACTTCCAGCACATCAATCTCTCTCTTGTCTAATCATATTCCAAATCTGTCCCTCTCTCTCCATCACTATTACCCTAGTCCCTATCATTATTTATCTCTCACCTAGACCACTCTGGTGGGAATTTAATGGGGCACTGCCATTCTTCCGCTTAAAATCCTTTGCCTCCTTATCATATGTAAAACCAAATCCAAATTTCTTGCTCTGGCAACAAGGCCCAAACCTTTTGTTCCCCTGTAAAATAACAAGCTCATTTGGAATCCACTTAAGCTAAACTTCCTCTACGGGCCTAGAGTATGACCTTGTGCTAGACACAGACTTGGCCAAAATCTATAAATAACTTATCAAACTCAACACCCAAAGAACAAGTAATCCAATCAAGAAATGGGCAGAGGACATGAACAGACATTTCCGCAAAGAAGACATCCAGATGGCCAACAGACACATGAAAAAATGCTCCACATCACTCGGCGTCAGGGAAATACAAATCAAAACCACAATGAGATATCACTTCACACCAATCAGAATGGCTAAAATTAACCAGTCAGGAAATGACACAGACTTGGGCGAGTAGTTAATGTAAGTCAGTGGCTCTCAGGCCAGGCCACTCTCAGTGGAACCACCTGTGGAGTTTGAAAACATGCTGATCCCCAGGCCTTATCTAAACTGAATCAGAATCTCTAAGAAGCAGCCAGGGCACTGATGTTTGTGAAAGGCTCCAGATGATTCTATGGGTAGCTAAGGTTAAGAACCCTGATATAAGAGATATGCTTTCCTTCTCTCTGATCTTAACTGTGTACTTTTTTTTTTTTAAGATTTTATTTATTTATTTGACAGATGGAAATCACAGAGAAGCAGGCAGAGAGGAGGAAGCAGGCTCCCCACTGAGCAGAGAGCCCAATGCGGGGCTTGATCCCAGGACCCTGAGATCATGACCTGAGCCGAAGGCAGAGGCTTTAACCCACTGAGCCACCCAGGTGCCCCTTAACTGTGTACTTACTCAGAATTTTTTGTCAGTGTTAATATAAATCACATCTACATGTATTCTCCTTTCAAGAGATTAAAAAACAAACAAACAAAAACCTGAGAGAGTAGGATGGCCTGGTTCTTACAGGCAAGTGATAACAAAAAGGAAGGACTCTGATATAAAACACATGAAAAGGATCAGCTAGTATCATCCTGTACTTTTTGATATCAAGGAACACATTTAGATTTTAATGAGGAACTTTTTTTATGGCCCATGTTCTATTCTTGATCCCACTCTGCATTAAAGTCCCAATCTCATGTTTACATCACATCACAGGATGCTACTGTTGACTCTGAGAATGAATGAACCTGTTTTAACATGACTAGAACTCACTGAAATTTGGTGGAATTAGTGTTTCTAATTGAAACTCAAACTTTTCAGTGTTTTAAGTTAGTTTATTCTTGGCAGCAATAGAACTTCCTGTGTCTAAGAGAAATGATTTAAAATGAGACTATAAAAGAGATCAAAAGGCTTGGACATCAATTAGTTCACAAGCTACCTAAACACTGTTATGTGAGTATAAAGGAATCAAACATATGGATTACATTTCCATTAAAATAGAGTGGGGTTTTAAAATAAAGGAGCAGAAAGCTTTAGAAAACTCATTTGGATTTTCTCAGACCTTAACACTTGAAAAGTAGTTCAAGTTGCTTACAAACACTGAAAGCTCAAGGGTATGCCGCTGCCTACAGAACTTAAGGATGCTATAAAAGTTAAGAATTGTCACTAATGGTGGCTGATGGGAGATCTGGGGAAGCCAAAAGAACCTGTCACTCACCCACCATGAAGAAACCTACATTTAGGCTTTATGACAGCATCTCATTCCTGCAGACCTTGGCTTCTTAATAGCGATGGTAGTGGGCAAGGCACACCCATCAGAGCCCAGGATAAGCTAAAGGTATGGCTGTTTCAAATCTCCATAAGCCCATACACTAACAAGCCCAAAAGAATGACTAGAGGAGGGGCGCCTAGGTGGCTCAGTGGGTTAAGCCTCTACCTTTGACTTAGGTCATGGTCCCAGGGTCCTGGGATTGAGACCTGCATCTGCGCAGCAGGGAGCCTGCTTCCTTTTCTCTCTCTGCCTACTTGTGATCTCTCTGTTAAATAAATACATAAAATCTTTTAAAAAGAAAAAATAATGACTAGGAGACAATAGTTTTAGATTAGGATTATCTTTGCCACTCCAAGAGTTTAAAAATAAAAAAAGAGCAAGTGACAGCTTTGGAGAAAGGATTTGAAGTCCATGTGTCTCCATAAGGTATGGTGTCAGACAAAATGGGCACAGATGGCCTTTGACTTCTGAAAACCTGCATTAGAATCCCGCCTTGAACACTAACTTTGTCAGCTTGGTAATAAATAACAATCACCACCGTCATTAGAATAATGAATATTGAGATAACAAGTGAGAAAAACTCTTGCTGACCCCTATGGGCCTTAGGGTCTTGGGAAATTAAGAAGTATGCATTGGCAGAAATGCCACAATCTGACGAAAATCTGACAGCTACTATAGAACTGGAGGCCCAAGAAAACCTCCCAATATCAATTCTTCTCTAACTTACTCCTTTTTTAATTTTGTAATAAAACAGACATATTTGAACACCATTCACATCTTATCCTTCTATTGGTTTCATTGCCTGTACTGTGACGTGTGTTAAGAAATGCTTTTTCTGATTATATATAATCCCTTCCTTCCTAAATATGGCCCCACAGCACAGAAATCTATAGGCTTCAGTATTGTTACACTGTTCTATTTTTTGTCTTTCTGTCTCATTGACAAGACCCCCTTTCATGAAGAGAAGAGTGAGTTAGAATGAGGATTTCCTTCCTTTGGGTGTAAAGGAGTAAAAGGGAGACTCACATACCTTCAGAATGCTCTAAATATGAGTTTGTTATAAAGCACTCTGAACACTGTCCTATTGACTAAAGGTGATAAGAAGAAAACTTTAGGGAAATTAAAGAAATTCCAGCAAACAATTTTTACGATAGAAAAAACAAACAAACAAAACAAAACAAAACAAAACAAAAAACCCAGAACAAAACAAAACAAAAAAGCCTTATAAAAAAAAAAAAAAAGGCCAGTGTCATGTCTTGGCAGGATGGATACTCTCTGGGGGTACATTCACATAGTTGGTTATTCTGATACTGTGAACAGAACCATATAAAGAACACTTTTACAAATGAAGAACACTTTCACCTAGAATTGATGCCAACATTAATAACTTAAGTATTTCAGTGTCTCATGGCCAAAGTTCCATATTTTAGCTACCTTAGCAAGAAAGCCCAAGAAAATCAATTTGCATCTAAAAGCTCCTTCAGGGAGTCAGCCTGGTTTTGTGGCAAGCATCCCAGCTTACTTGGAGAAGCAAAAGTTGAAGTCAGCTTCACGGAGGATTGTTTGGTGCTAGCTGAATAACCCGCTGGCATCCACTGTTAGCAAAGTGGTAAGCAGATTATGGGTAAGCAGATATTAATATTCTGATTAAACATTTTAAAACCTCATACCACTATTTAAAAAAAAATAATTGCACTGCTCTGGGGAACTCATATTTACCATTCTGAAGCTACTTCTAGCCTTAATTTCTCTATACTCATGATCTTAAAATCTCCACCACTGGTTATTTCCCAGAATCAATTTCTCTCCACCACCTTAATGGAACAGCAATGCCTAAAATTCGTGTGAATAGATGACTTTCCTGGACAGCCTTCATGGTTTTAAGTCTTTACATTTCACTCTCTTCCTTCCCAGATCTCTTTTTGAAAAAGACAGGGCTGCAGTCATCTTTGGCCTCAGCTTCTATAAAAATCCAGCACAGCCTTGGCAGCCCTCCTGGAAAGACTTGTTTCCTGAAGATCCATTGATTTAACAAACTTAACAAACTTAAATAACAGAAGCTATGAAAGAGACATTTGCAGTGAGCATTCTGAAGTCATGAAGCAACAAACATTTACTAGACCACAAAAATTTCTCTGATACCATCCATCATATAGATGATACAATTTAGCACAATAACAGGGAAAGTTACTACCTGTTATTAATTGAGATCTGCAATGCACATACAAGTCTTTAAAAATTAACTGTCAAACCTATTGGTTACCACAACTTATTTCTGGGTCCAGACAGAAAAATCCATTTATTTCTTGGGTGCTTACTAAACGGGGCCACTCTGTTGGACAGGAAATATGGGATGAACATTTTATGCTGACAACACTGAGTGTTGAAATCATCAGTAATCCCTGCTTCTGATTTGAGCAGTTAGATTGATAAGGACCCAACAGTCAAGAGATACAGGCTTCAAGCATCTACTCCAGAATGCCCTCAGGCTGCTGGGGGGAGGTGGCTGCCCCAATATAGGGGCAGAACATCCAGCACTGGACTTCTACTGTTCTACTTTAGGGAAAAGGGGAGGAGCCCAGAGAAGGTCAAATCTCCCATCTCACCCTTGGCATCCCTTCCCTCTGTCCAGACTTCATACCTTCTTCTTCTCTAGGACTCTCTTCCATCCTTGTGGTCACTGACCAACTCAGGAGATATTGCTGGAGAGACAGGAGGCAACAAGGTCCGCAAGACTGGGCTGGTGATCAGCCCAGGGACCCTTCCTACCACACTTCCCCCAAACCCTGAAACGTCTTCTAGCAGCCAACACTTGGGAAAAGTGATCCTAAATCCTACCCTGCTCTGGAACTATGCATTGGGTGGCTTTCCCTTATTGGGGCAGGTATGATGCGGTGACTAACCCGACCTACAGCTCTGAATGAGGGCTCTGAGAAGGCTCAGACCACTCACTGCATCCGTGGCCCTACAAGGAGATGGTTCCATGGAGCAAGCACAGAAGTAAGGTCAAGTGTGCGGAGGCTGGGGGAGGTACTAAGGAGGAGGCTTGTGCTCTGACCCAAGCAAGGATTCTTAAGGACCCCTTAACTCAGAATAACACCTCTTCTCTTCCTACAGTTCTGGGGCAATAGATTCCAAAAGGCCCCTCTTTTGAATCCCAGTGAGGAGAGCCCGATTCACAGCAGGGCAGGAATTGTGGGCAGCCATCTACTTGACTCTACAGCTGTCTGTCCACCTGTCTCCCCAAATCCTACCCCTGTACCCCAAACATCTGGTCTCCCAGAACTTTGGAGAGTCTCCCTTGCTTTGCAACCCCCCCCCCCCGCCCTGCCTCCACTCACGACATGCAGTGGAGGTCCCCGCGTGGAAAAGGCGACGTTGGAAGGAGTAGCCCTCGTGGAGGGCCCCTTGGGCTGGGCACTCATTCATTCCCTGGGTGGAAGGCGGCGGAGCAGAGGCCAGCCTGGCGGAGGCCGCCCGGAGGCAGACTTGCCAGGTAAGCCCAGCGGCCGCTCTCGGCCCCGCGTGTGGCGCCCCGCCGGGCTGTCAGCGCGCGCGCCGGGCGGAACCCACACCCACCGGGCAGCGCGGGCGCTCGGGCGGGGGCCGGCAGGGGGTGAGCGCGGCCGGCTCGGCCCAACCGGTGCGGGGGAACCCAGAGCCGCGGCGGGCGGTGGGCCGGGCGGGCCACGCCGCCAGCGCTTCTTCCTGCCCCGCGGCCCCGGAGTCGCGCGGGCACCGACCTGCCAGCCGTCTCTCCCGGACGTTCTTCCACAGCAGATCCCAGGCTCTGGCCGTGGAATCCCGCAACTGCTCACTGATGGACCGCCTGAGCTGCGTCGAGAAGGGTTTCCGTTTGCTGGTCATTTTAGATCCGTCCTCATAACGACCAGCGGGCTCGCCACCGCCACTCCCGCGTGGCCCGCAGCTCAGACGCCCGGAGACTCGAGACGCCCGGCGCAGGACGCCCGCTGGGGTCTCGGGACCCGCCGCGGGCGCGACATGGGTCCGCCGCCGTCCCGCGCTGGGGGCTGCTCGGCGTGCGCGGGCCGGGATGCGCCGCCCGCCCCAGAGCCGAGCAAGGTTAACCTCTGCGCTCCGTCTACTCCTCTACTCCTTTCCCACTTTCCCTCCCTCCTTCCCCTCCGCTCCGCGCTCCGCCGCTCCTCTCCCTTCCCCTCCCTCCCCTGCTCTCCGGGACAGTCTAGCGCCCCACTCCTTCCCCCAGCGAGCTTTTGCTCCCTCCCTCCCACCCTCGCCTAAGCCTGACAGCCTGGCCCGGTGGCCCCCACTCACGGAGTTTCCACCCCCTTTTCAGTTTCACTCGGAGATCAGGGGCTGTACCATACTCCTATTTCTTGATCGTTTCCATTTTTCAGTTTCAGAATCGCCACCATCACAACCACCGTAACACAAATTTTGAACTATGCCACA
>PISX010026243.1:0-24771 GCA_004024625.1 Mellivora capensis | reverse complement strand
TACCCAGTAGCGCAATTGCAGGGTCGTAGGGAAGCTCTATTTTTAACTTCTTGAGGAACCTCCACACTGTTCTCCAGAGTGGCTGCACCAACTTGCATTCCCACCAACAGTGTAAGAGGGTTCCCCTTTCTCCACATCCTCTCCAACACACGTTGTTTCCTGTCTTGCTGATTTTGGCCATTCTAACTGGTGTGAGGTGCTATCTCAATGTGGTTTTAGGGAATTTTATTTTTTTCCTTAAGATTTTATTTATTGATTTGACAGAGAGAGAGAAAGCGAGAGAAGGACCAGAAGCAGGGGGAGTGGGAGAGGGAGAAGCAGGCTTCCTGCAGGGCAGAGAGCCAGATGCAAGGCTTGATCCCAGGACCCTGGGACCATGACCTGAGCCAAAGGCAGATGCTTAACGACTGAGCCACCCAGGGCCCCCGTAAATGGGGAATTTTGAAGATTTATTTATTTATTTGAGAGAAAGCAAGTGTGCAGGGGCCAGGGGCAGAGGGAGAGGGAGAAGAGAGTCCTAAGTGGACTCCAGGCTGAGCATGGAGCTTGATGCAGGGCTCGATCTCACAAGCCTGAGATCACAATCTGAGATGAAACCAAGAGTCAGACACCTAACCAACTGTGCCATCCATGTACACCATAAACAAGGAATTTTAAAGTAAAAAATATCCTTAAATCCTTCTTTAACTGTAAACTCACATAGTA
The DNA here is from genome assembly GCA_004024625.1 of Mellivora capensis. Taxonomy (NCBI): domain Eukaryota; kingdom Metazoa; phylum Chordata; class Mammalia; order Carnivora; family Mustelidae; genus Mellivora; species Mellivora capensis. The sequence goes on along the minus strand of PISX010026243.1, from coordinate 24,066 downwards.
CTTTTTAAAATTTCGACATAAATTCAGACTACACTCACACACCTGATTCTTTTTTTTTTTTTTAAATCAGCTGGGAACACTGCACATTGGGCATGGCAAAAAATGCAGGGAATACATAACATGGATTTTAATGTTAATATACATACAAATTTTCACAATTACTTGGCAGTGGTTTTCTTCAGATCATCATCATTCAGGTTTAACTCTCTATTAAAATAGCTAGCTTAGCATCTATATGAGTGACATTCTCACAGCCGAAACTCACACTGGTAAACCACGAACACAATACTTTCATTTATTATGAATCATATCATTGGCTGGGCTGCCAATCCTTCCTGTAATTCACAGCATCAAACTTCCTCTGATCATCTCTCATCAGCACAGATTCAGAGATCTGATCATAAAGAATCAAATCCATCAGTTAAGATAAATACAATATACACACTTCCCTAGTTTCTCTGAACTAAATATAATTAGAACATTGTTTTGACAAAACAGTAAATAACCAAAGTATTTTAAATCACAAAGAATCCCAAATCCTCCACAGTTAATACTTATTTTGTCAACCAGAACTCATCTTTGTCTTTAGGTCTAGAATTATCTAGCTCTAAATCCTACATTAAAGCTTTCACACAGACTCATAGTGTCTTGGCTTACTTGAGGAAATACTGCACCTGGCACTGTGCATGTATACTGATGGCAACCTGGTTCAGAAACACTGCCTCTGGAGTCAGAAGACCCCCCGTGGTGCTCCAGCCTTGCCAATTCCTCTAAGTCAGTCACTATCTCTGAAAGTTAAGTCACTATCTCTGAAAGTTAAGTATGTTCAACAAATAAGTGGGGAAAATAACAGCTGTTCTAGTGCCTAAGTGAATGATACCAAATTGATCTAAGGTTCAAAACGGGACAACATGAAAGTGCTACTCTGTAAATCGTTAAGCATTATAACATGAGAGGTTTTACTAGTATTAGGTATTCAAAAACATCTTGATAACTTGAATTTAATATAAAATTTACTTTTTTCATATTTTTCCTCTTTAATCTAATGAACTAGTGGTTCACTGAACCAGCAAGGTGGTCAGAATCATTTGGAGAACTTCTGAAAAGAAAAAAAAAACAAAAACCACATGGCCTGATGCCTATCACTGTAGCTTCAGATTCAGTGAGTCAAAAGTAAAGTCCAGGGACGCCTGGGTGGCTCAGTTGGTTAAGCATCTGCCTTCGGCTCAGGTCATGATCCCAGCATTCTGGGATTGAGTCCCACATCGGGCTCCTTGCTCAGCAGGGAGCCTGCTCCTCCCTCTGCCTGCCACTCTGTCTGCCTGTGCTCGCTCTCTCTCCCTCTCTCTCTGACAAATAAATAAATTAAAAAAAAAAAAAAAAGTAAAGTCCAGAACTCAGGTTTTTGTTGTTGTTGTTGTTTTAAAGAATTCTATACTTGGACTGTGATATATACCTAACTAAAGACAGTATACGGGAGTAGACAAGTTCAAATATGAACCTATTACTACATTATTTCAACAGAAACCTCATTTCATACTTAAAAGCTGTACTTTTTTTTTTGTAAAGATTTTATTTATTTGACAGAGAGAGTCACAGCAAGAGAGGGAACACAAGCAGGAGGAGTGGGAGAGGGAGAAGCAGGCTTCCTGCTGAGGAGGGAGCCCCGTGCGGGACTTGATCCCAGGATCCTGGGATCATGACCTGTGCTGAAAGCAGATGCTTAATGACTGAGTCACCCAGGTGTCCCTAAAAGCTATATTTTGGCCCCAACTTTTACATTCATCTTTATGTGACAAGTATATTCTAGAATTTCAGATGCCCAAAGTAAATAGTAACTTCCCGTTACTGAAGAAATCTCTCTTCCCACTTCCTATGTCTATGTGTGTAAAAGAGTTTATTCACAACGGCACATGTTTAGATCAACTGAGTCAATCTGGACAGTCTAAAATTTTGACTGAGATGGGCTGATTTCAAAAAACATAGAAATACTATCCAATCACCTCAGAATTAGACTTGACTACCTCTGTGCCTGGTTTAGATGCCCCAAGAGTTGTAGTATCATTGCTGCAGTCAGACATACCTAAAAGTAAAATGTGTTAAGCACACAGTAAATAATTTAGTTTAAAAAGTTGTATAATCTTACCAATATTCTTAACAAGTATTCCGTAACATAACTAATTTATCTGCCGTCAGAATGTGCTCCAGAAGATGATCTATAATCACGTTAAGTATCTATTGATTATAATAGGTAAACAATTCAAAAAAAGTATGCAGAATATAGAAATACAGACCTCAATGATTAAGAAATAAATTCATACAATTATTTTAGATATGAAACAAAATTTAAAAGATCGGAGGATCAGCTTAATTTGACAGATGAAAAAACTCACATCCAAAGATATTGGAAGCCAAAATATTAGTTATTAATGGCCTACATAAACCCAAAGTTTTAGACCAGAACTCAGACTTCTTCTACTTCCCTGGCCAGTGCTCCTTTGAATTGATTATGACTGTTCATTCTCTAAGTGAAACACTATACCCAGATTTCATTAAAAAAAAAGTTTAATAAAAAAACGTTTAATAGGCTACTTCAGCTTCTAACTTATTCAACAACATTTAGAGAAAGCCAACTATAAATGAAAAACTCTGCTAGGCACTAAGGGGAAAGAAGAGTAAAATCGAATTCACATTCTACCAGTACTCTGAATTAAGTTTCAGCTGTGGTTGTAAGCAAACGATCCTCCTTCTGACATACCGTCAGATCAATAGCAACCTAACACTACATCACAACATCTACGTCATGCACATCAACTTTATCTCATCACATGGGCATTTTATTATCTCACATCACCACAGGAAGAAGGCTGAGTATGGTACAGTATAATAAGATATTTGGAGAAAGAAAGAGACCACATTCACATGACTTTTATTACAGTATATTGTTATAATTGTTCTACTTTATTACTGTTGGTTTAATCTTTTTTAAAGATTATTTATCTGGGGGCGCCTGGGTGGCTCAGTGGGTTAAAGCCTCTGCCTTCAGCTCAGGTCATGATCCCAGGGTCCTCGGATCGAGCCCCGCATCGGGCTCTCTGCTCAGCGGGGAGCTTGCTTCCCCCCCTCTCTCTGCCTGCCTCTCTGCCTACTTGTGATCTCTCTCTGTGTCAAATAAATAAATAAAATCTTTAAAAAAATTATTTATCTGTCAAAGAGAGAGCGAGAGAGAGCACGTGTGCACAAGCAGGGAGAGCTGCAGGCAGAGGGAGAAGGAGACTCCCCACTGAGCAGGAAGCCCAGTGTGGGACTTGATTCCAGGACCCTGGGATCATGACCTGAGCCGAAGGCAGACACTTAAATGACTGAGCCACCTAGGCATCCCTGTTATTAACCTCTTAATATGCCTAATTTATAAATTAAACTTTATCACAGAAAATTCACATACAAAAAAATGGTATTAAAATGGCCCTCCAAAATATTAAAGTGTGTTCAAATTCACTCACAATTAGAGAAGTGCAAGTTAAAACAACACCAAGATACCATTTCTCACCTATTAGATTGGCAAAAAGTTTTAAAAAGTAACAATAAACATTCTGTTAGTGAGGAAATAAGGGAAAAAAGTCACTTTCATACTTTGCTGATGGGAATACATATTGGTGCAACCATTCTGGAGCGAATTTTGGTGATGCCTAAGAATATCACATATGGATTTACTGCTGGACCCAACAATCTCAATTGTAGGACTCCATCTTGGGAATACACCTCCAACAATACAAAAATACATAGACATGGCAGTATTCTTCATAAATATAAAATATTAGAAACAGCCTAAATGTCTCTACATAGGAAAATGACTGAATAAACTATGGTAGATTCAAAGAATGGAGTACTATGCAACTGTAAAAAAAAATGAGAAAGATCTCTATGATATGGAGTGATTTCCAGCACATACATGAAGTGAAAAAAAAAAATAAAATAGGAGTTATCATCTGCTCCCCTGTATTTCCTCAGCAGCACCTGTTAGAAAAATATATCATTATTATCCAGCTCAAGAAAAGGCCGAATAATCCTAGGCATATAGGGAAACAAATCAAATTTCTGAGAATTACAGAGGTAAGTACTAAATCTGTGTTTTATTTATATTCTTTAAATGCTGTAACCTTCATATTTATTTTTTTAGAAGTCTGTTCATAACTTTGATAACTAATATACATGGGAACAAAACGATTTAAAAAGTTAATAACTTGTAACCTGTACTATTTAGCTTATGTGTTTTTTGATCTTTACATAAATTCAGTTATCTTTAAAACTGTTTTCAAAATAGAGGCACCTGGTTGGCTCGGTCAGTTAAGCATCTGCCTTCAGCTCAGGTCATGATCCCATAGTTCTGGTACAGAACCCACGTCAGGCTTCCTGTTCAGTGGGGAGCCTACTTCTCCCTCTCCCTCTGCCCCTACCCCTGCTTGTGTGCATGCATGCTCTATAAAATGAATAAATACAATTTAAAAAAACTTTTTTCAAAATAGAATGATAAACTGCTATTACAAAACTACCATTGGGGCGCCTGGGTGGCTCAGTGGGTTAAAGCCTCTGCCTTTGGCTCAGGTCATGGTCTCAGGGTCCTGGGATCGAGCCCCACATTGGGCTCTCTGCTCAACAGGGAGCCTGCTTCCCACCCCCCTTTGCCTGCCTCTCTGCCTACTTGTGATCTCTGTCAAATAAATAAACATATTTAAAAATTAAAAAATAAAAATAAATAAATTTCAAACTACCATTAATGCTCAGGCTTCATAGGCGAGTTTGTACTGCAGGCCAAAAATGCCTCAGGTCATCTTTGGGGCTCTACTTCTATAAATCAGCCAGAGGTATTCATTAAATAATGAAGTGTAAGAACAAATGACCTATAAAGTGAATTATTAATTAGTATTTGTAAAAAGTGCATAAATAATATCCCCTGAAGTTTATAATTCATCCAACTGTTTGGGACTGTTTTTAATTCTGCTATTAAAATCACATTTTAATCTCCATAAACTGAATGAACTAGATGTATGCAGAGGGAAATTATATAAGGACTTTAACCGGAATTTAATGAGGGAGAATTCTATGCCCTACATTACTTAAAAGGATTTAGATTTTTCCTAGGACCCAAGAAAGAGAAGCCAGGAGGTACTAGATCTGCCAGGATACTGGAAGAGGAAACAAAAGATTCCATGGATACCAGAAAAGAAAAACTGCATTTACAGTCTCCATGATGCCAATGAGTGAAAGATTGGAAGTCTAACACTAACTATGTATGGGAAAAGTGTTGTTGAACAGAAACCAGGAGTTTTTCAAATTAAGGTACTGACATACCATGCAGAGTCTGAAATGGTGTGTCAAGGCACAGGAAGACAGATATAAATAGAGCAGACATAAACGGGATAAACACAGCACATCATACCAGAATGAGAATTTACATTCTTTTTATTAAAATAAGTACTATATTATGGGATGTAAAGCAAAATTCACTTGAATAAAACAATACATAGAAGACTTCTAAGAAATTTCTTGAATTTTTGTAATAAAATAGAGGAGTCTCCAAAGAAACCTCTGAAAAAAAAAAAAAAAGAAAATCTGAAAAGGGACACATCTTTCTAGGGGTACTTTAGTAAAAAAAAAGTTGGAGAAACAGTATAAATAATTATAATATAAGGGACCAAGGAGTTCTGACTGGTGAGTCAAAGACAATGGTGAAGAAGTAAATACGGAAAACTAAAAGCAAAAAGTAGCAAAATCGCTTGCTTTAATCTAAACTTGCTTAGTTTCTTTAGACTACTGTATTGCTGCTATTCCAGAAACTGGTTACCAGGCTAAATATTAAAGAAAAGTGACTCTCCTTCTTTCATCTTGGAAGAATCTTTTAGATTCTATTTGGTATATATTTTTTAGAAGCAACCACGGCAAGAATGAGCACACACAGATGCAGATATGGATTTCTAATACCATTCTTCAATAAAGGGAACCAGCACTCCTTAGAGAAACGGCTGATTTCTAGGACTTGGGCAGGAAATATACAAGATGAGCCTGGAACATCTAGTAGTGCCAAAAAGTACAGATGTGCTAAAAAAACAAACAAAAAAACCCATCACCAACAAACCAAACAACAAAATTCTCACAATGATGGGGATATGTCAAAGGAATATAAAATCAACTAAAAGAACTCTCAACAGACAAAGCTGAAGCAATCTGAGCTTATACTGGATTATAAGTCAAAGCACAAAATAAATACCCACAAGTCAATATTCATATAAATAAATGATTGAATAAATTAATAAATGAGGACAAGGAGATGAATTTCCCTTGCAGAAGAATGCCAAAAAATTCACACATATACTCCACTATTAAGCAGATGGAACATAAATAACTTCTTAAGCTTGTACTCCATCTAACAGTGACTTTCTTCTAAAAAGTACCATATGCAAAGTGGGGGGGAGCAGTAACCTTATAGAGGATGAACCTAATAAACTCTATCTCAAGCCAGGTGACTGAGGTTAACAACAGTGGTAGGGCACATTGATAGTATTTATTCTTGATACGATGGCGATGTCACTTTACCTCTATGGGTCTTCCTTGCCAAAACACAGTATCCAGTCTGATCCTAAGAATAGCATCAGACAAATCTCAATTGAAGGGTTAGTCTACAAAATACCTGACTAGTAATTCTCAAAACTATCAACTTGTAATCAAAATCAAGGAGTCTGAGAACCAGTCAAAACCCTGAGCCACCCAGGGCAGGGGCGCCTGGGTGGCTCAGTGGGTTAAAGCCTCTGCCTTCGGCTCAGGTCATGCTCCCAGGGTCCTGGGATCGAGCTCCGCATTGGGCTCTCTGCTCGGCAGGGAGCCTGCTTCCTCCTCTCTCTACCTGCCTTTCTGCCTACCTGTGATCTCTATCTGTCAAATAAATAAATAAAAATCTTTATTTAAAAAAAAACAAAACCAAAACCAAGAGGGCATATGACAACTAAATGTAATGTGGTATCCTGGTGTAGAAGAAGGACATTAGGAGAAAACTGATGCAATATGAACACAGGTTAGTGCATATGAATACTGGTTCATGAATTGTGACAAATGTACCATACTAATGCAGTATGTTAATAATAGGAGAAACTGGGCATGGGGTAAGAGGAATCTCTATACTATCTGCAATAAATCTATAAATATAAAACTGTTCTAAAATAAGAGTTTATTATAATATAATCTAAGAATACTGTGCTATATTTTATAATAATTAGTTTTCAATATTCATATCAGGTACTGAGCTAGGTAGGTCATAGGGATTTAAGAATGAGCCAAAAAAGAATGTAAGATTTGATCCCTAACTTCAAGGAGTCTGGAGGCAATGGAAGAGAAAAAGAATCACATGATCACACATAAAATGTAAATTTTAACTGTGGTGAATGTGTGTTCTGGGAGGTTAGAGTATTCCCTAAGGAAACAAAACTTCTGTTGAAGTGTGAAGGACAGCTAGGAGCTAACAAGAGAAGTGAAATGTAAAAAAGTGATCCAGACAGGGATAAAAGCATTTGCCAAAGGCTCTGTAATGGCAAAGGGCAAGACAAGTACAAAGGACTAAAAAGTGGCCAGCATAGTTGAAGTGGAGAGTTAAGCAGAAGATGGTAAAAGATGAGGCTGGAGGGTGAGGATGAGTTAAGCATTGTTAAAGGGTTTTACTTTTATCCTCGAAGCAATGGGAAGCCATAGAAAGATTGAGGAGTTGGAGAGAAGAGTGACAAGCAGATGTGTATTTCAAAATAAACCACTATGCCTTCAGGATGGTTAACGGATTAGAGAGGGGCCAAAACAGAAGTGGGCAGACAAGAATGGAGGCTACTGTAGAAATTTCAGGCAAGACAACAGTAACAAACTAAAGTGGTGGTAGTGGAAATGGGAAGAAGTAAACAGATTCAAGAGATTTTCAGAAAGTAAGATTAATAAAACTTGTTGATAGACTGGATGTATACAGGAAAGGGAGTTATTAAGAACGACTCCTACTTTTCTGGATTTTACAACTGGAAAGATAAGGGAGTTGCTCACTGAAATAAGGAACAAAAAAAGAGGATGAATACCTGGGGTTTTGTTTCTGTTTTGTTTTTTTTTTTGGGGGGGTGGTGGTGAAGGGGTAATCAATTTAGTTTTAGACACGTTGTATTTGAGATACCTTTATTATACTCGAAAGAGGGCGCTAACTAGAAAGCAAAATATGCAGGTCTAGAGCTCAGAGGAGATAGAAAATATACCCTTGGAAAAGCTGTCATCTTTATCCTAGAAAAGCAGCTAACTATAATCCCCAAATATCCAAGAAAAACATTAGACTTTGACCATCTGGATTTAGTTAAAACAAAAAGCTGAGAGAGAATACGGCATAGCATTTCATCAACTAAAACAAAAACTGCTAGGCACCATGGGGAATGCAGAGATTTTTAAAATCCTGGTTCAACAGTAGAGCAATTATGTCACTAATCATACAGTATTTTAAAGTTTTAGCAGAGCTGGCCCATGTTGTCAGGAATGTTTTATACCTGTGCTACCCAGTAAAGTAGCAACTTAGCCACATGTGGCTGCTGAGCACCTGAAATGTGACTGGTGGGATCTACTCCTATTTTATTTTATTTTATTTTATTTTATTTTATTTTATTTTTTAAAGATTTTATTTATTTATTTGACAGAGAAAGACACAGCGAGAGAGGGAACACAAGCAGGGGGAGTGGGAGAGGGAGAAGCAGGTTTCCTGCCAAGCAGGGAACCCAATGCGGGGCTCGATCCCAGGACCCTGGGATCATGACCCGAGCCGAAGGCAGACGCTTAACGACTGAGCCACCTAGGTGCCCCTCCTATTTTATTTTAACCAATTTAAATAGCCACATGTAGCTAGTGCTACAGTATTAGAGCTAGTTTAGAAATTCCTCATCTATTTCATCTAATCCCTGGCAATTACCCTGCAAATTAACTGACAGTGGGTGTGGGTGACAGAGGGATTAGAACCCTAGAAACTTTCATTCCATCCGCTTATGATATTATTTGAATTTGAAGAATATATGTTACTTGTATAATTAAAATGGTTTTAAAAGTAACTAATATGCCACGTAGAAAAATTAGTAAATACAGAAAGTACAAATAAAAATAATCTGGAAACCTACCTTTAAGAAATAACCTATAATTAATATTTAGTCACATACAAAGAGGATCTATATTTTTAACCCTTTTAGAAGCACCCATAGCACCAAGGGCCCAAGTCGCTGAGTTGTAGCACATTACTTTTCTATCTCACCCCCAACTCAAAATACCTTGGAAATCTTTTTAAAAAGACAGCCACCATCTCTAGAACTCAACCTCAAAACTGCCAAAAATAAACACTTAATAGTCCACTTGCCTAGCTCCTTTTACCACCGTCACCTTTTGCCACCAATGTCACACACTTTAAATGGAACCCAATCTCTACCCTAAAATGTCATGCAATCAGTCACTATAGTGAAAAGAGTACAAACTATGGAGCTAGCAACTTTGGTTACGAGTCTGTGGTTTTCCTTTACAGCTTGGATGACCTTGGACTGATTACTTCTGCTGGTTTCTATACCTGTTTCTTCTTTTGTTAATAAAAATAAGAATACCTATCATACAGCATCTATAAACCATAATGTCTAGCCAAAGTAGCACTTAATAAATGACAGCTATTATGGACTTCTATGTACCTAGCACTGCCCTAATGCCCTGAAGGTAGCACTTAAACAAAACGGGTAGGGTCCTAGCCATCCTGGAGGTTACAGGCCACTGATTTAACCCTCAAGGACTCTTTCCACCTGGGATTTGAATTCCTGACCCACCCCTTATTACATGTGTGACCTCATACAAAGCACTTTATCTAAAAGCTCAGTTTCTTCATTTCTAACATGGTAATATTACCTACTTGATATGACTGGAGTAAAACTAAGAGTAAAATGGAGAATAAAAAATTGGTGTAAAAATGAAAGTGCTTTGTAAATTATTAGATGCTAAATAAACAGAAGGTATTAAACAAAGAGTAACATATTCCTCTCCTCCAAAGCAAAGCTTTCCAACCAGTGTGCCAAGAATGAATTATAGATGTGCTGAAATACTGACCCCTCCCTCAGCCTTCAGGGAGCCAGGGAGAGCCAGGCTATAGTTTGCCCTATAAGTAAATCATTTTCACCATGATGTAGAAAAGTCTGGAAACCTTGTTCTAAAATACTATCTCATGATAGCAGAAATGAGTTGGTCAACTGACTCCTCTGGATATTTAGGCCTCATCACCAACTCCACTGTTTTCATGATCCTGCTTCAAAAACTGCATCACAGTTCCCTAAAAGATCAAAGATCAAGCCTGAATATCAAGGAGATATTAGCCCAAGCTATCACAGATATATAAAAAAAAAACCCAAAACATCCAAAATAAAAACTTAGATGAGAATATGGCAAAGATGTTGCCATATTTTCACAAAAGATTTGAGCTACTTCCAGCAACACCCTAAGACAAAGGTTTAGAAATCATGAAGAAAAGAATAAAAAACATAAGAAAGAGAATAGGGATAAATGAAAGAGAAAAAGAAAATATACACTTCTGTAGACAATAGCTGAGAATCCGCAATAGCTATTCAGTGGTTTCCATGGCTAACTAAAGTTAGTAGACCAAAGATAACAAGATTATTTTCAGATTCTTTTGTTTTATAGTCTTTTTCAAACACCCTAGAACTAATGCTGGTGCATATCTGACTTTCAGACTGTCATGGTCCCTAAGTCATCATCTTTCATATTATGTGTAACAGCTCTTTCCACTCTGTATATACATAGTTAGTTCTTTCATCCATAGCCATATTTTAGCTTAAATTCCCTGTTGAGGGGCGCCCGGGGGGCTCAGTCAGATAAGCATCTGACTCTTGGTTTCTGCTCCGGTCCTGATCTCAGGATCGTGAGATGGAGCCCCGAGTTGGGCTCCACGTTCATCCTGGAGTCTGCTTGGGATTTTCTCTCCCCCTGGTTCTCTCTCTCTCTCTAAAAATAAACAAATGAATCTTAAAAAAAAAAAAAAATTCCCTGCTGAATTTATTTCTTCCTTCATCCTGAGTTTATTCCCTACTCCATCCCAAATTTATCATTCTTGGATGTATTTATACCTCCAGACTCTTACAAAGCCAAGTTTATTACTTAAAATCTTTTTCTCACTTTCCATTCCTCATGGCATAATACACCACACACTCAACATACCCACAGATTTATATCCATCCCCATGGGAAAACTCTATCAAATAAACATTCCATAGGCTTTTGCCGAGTTCATTTCTTTCTGTCATAACTTTTAGGTATGACATTCAAAAAGGTGTTCATCTCCTGAAGATTAATAAGGGAAAAGATCTTCTTTTCTTAACAGCTGATAGGAAGTAAGGTGAGATACCCCCAAGTCATGCCAAAAATGATATAAAGAAAATACAGTAGAAGCAGCCTAGTAGTACTTAAGAGCTCAGTCTGAAGCAGACAACCTACATTTCATCCTGGATCCACCAGTGTGCTCCTGAGCAGATTACTTTGGCTTCTGTTAATCACTTAGTTTTAGTTTCTTCATCTATAAAATGGAGATTTTAGCCATCTTACAAAGTTGCTGTGAGGATTAGATGAGATAGTCACGTAAAACATTTAGCATAATGCCTGGTACACAGTAAGCAAACAAATGTTATTTGTTGGTATCGTGTCAGATACAGCCTATCTGCTGATTTTGTCATAAGCTTAGGAAGAAACTAATTAGCATAATCTACTCTTTATAAAGTTATGTTTTCTGCTTCCCCAAGTGATGCTAGATTGCAGGAAAATAATTTTGTAAGCAGACGAATCTGGTTACTCTTCACAAACTATGATAACCTGCATAGGTTCTTCAAGTTCTAACATTCTATGAAACAAGTATCAAACATTTAGAACTTCAACCCTCAACCAGTAAACACTTCCCAACCAAATTAGTTAAGTTTGGAGGTATACTAACTTATTCACATGAAAGAACAATCATTAAAACACCTAATACAGAGAAGGAAAGGAGATGACAAGCAGCAACATACCAAAATTTAAGAACTACACTACTGAAACATCTTATTTGCCATTCCTAGCAAAGCCAAAGTCTCAAGGAAAAAACAAGAAAATGAAAGCAAAGGACAACCGAAATTTAAATTTTTTATTCTGAACTGTACCTAGTAGGTTGGTGGTATCTAATATGTATTAAATAATAATATAAATACATTAATTTATAAATCCATTGGATCTCCACAACATCGGCCACAGCCACAAATAGCTAGCCCTAAAAAGAAACCTCAAAACCGCAAATCAGGAACTAAATAAGTGGGCAGTCTTGCTTCCTTCTCTAGGTCCAGGAAAAAATTTAGAAACACTGACATTTTGAAGCAGTTAAGTTAGAATCTCTGCATTCTACTCTCCCAATACAAGCTATTTAGTTTGTAAAAATAAAAGCTCCACAAAAAAAGTTGTCATTAACTTGAACAAGATACTAAGGTATGATTTTTAATCTACCTGGAGGATTTATATCTCCTTTGAGGATCTGATTAGTGTTAATGGACATTCTCCCCCAACTCCCCCTGCCCATGCACTCAAACAAAATTCTGCACATTATTTCAGGGATGGGGATGAGGAGATCCCTGAAAGTTATGGACTCCTAGACTATGGACCCCAAAGGCATAAACCAGGATTAAGGCAAACACATTTATTAATTTGAAAAGGAATGAAAGTAACTGACGCAGAGATTTTCACTCAAAAAATAAAATTAGAAATATTTTCTATTTTCTCAGATAAGGAGTGTTAGAGTGGTCAGGAGAGGGTGTTGGTCATGTTAAGCAAGGAAAACAAAAAAAATAAGAGCCGAGTTAGAGAAATTCCGTACTTTAATCTAGGAAAAAAACAAAAGGAAGGAGACAGAAATCCTAAAAGGGGATGCCTTAAGGATCTGTAGGAAGTGTAAACTATAAACTTTTTGAGATCAAAGGGTTCAAGAGGGAGATAAAAACAAAACAAAGGAAGCAATAAAGTAAAAGGGAAAAGCGTCTAGAAACTGTTCTTTACAAAAACAAACAAAAAAACCTCTTTCCTTTTCCTAGACACGTAAACAGTAACTTGGCAAAAAGGAACCGACTAGAAGACGACAGCACGACTTCCTTCCCAAACTCCAGCATTCCTTGGCCGTCTTCAGGCTTGGGACGTTTCTTAGGAAGGCTCCTCCCTGCACCACTGCCCTGTGAACCTCTTGGAGGGACTATCACCATCTCCATTCCTCCCACTGCGGGAGAGAGGAAGTAAGGGATGCAGAAGGCGCAGGAGGAAAAAAAAAAAAAAAAAGACTGGACATCAAACCTGAAGGTGGCCCACTCCGAGAGACTTAGTCGAGAAAGACCTGGATCCCGCCACCCCTTTTCCCATCCAATGCATGCAATGAGGGAGAGTGCAACCTTGCAAGGGCCAGTCCTCCCTCTTCACCGGCTGCTTCGGGACACAGGGGGTTGGGGCAGAAACGAAAGGCCGAATACTTGGGCAGATACAGCACAGCCTAGGGACAGAAGTGTCTAAGTCCGGAATGGCAAGCTCCAGAAGCAACGTGTCCGCCCCCGCCAACTACCTCGAACTAGCCTGCCCCGTCCCTTCCCTGCGGACCGGCTCCGCCCTCACCTGTCTGTGGGGAACTTGGCAGCTCTCACGTCGAGGATTATCCCTGCCGCTGCTCTCGGGAATCGCCTCAAACCTGGCACCAAGCGAGCGGAAACGCAACCTGGGCCTTTTCCTTCTTCCCCTCCCCCCACGCACCTCGGATCCTCGGGGGCGGGGAGCAACTGCAGCTGTCACAGCCTCACACTGACCAACCGCCGAGGACACTCAGACAGGCTGCCTCTCAATCCGGCCTGCAGCACCAACACTGAGAGCAGCGGAGCCGGAAGTGAGGAGACCGGAAGTAGCGTGTCCTTGGCCCTGGACGGCCCCTCTCTCCCTTAATCTGGCCCGGCCCAGCCGCATCTCGTTGGTGCCAGCGCGCCTCCCTTGAGGCCTCCTCCGCCCCTCTCCTGGAGGCTGGCCCCGCCCCTCCCGCTGCGGCCCTAGCAACCACATCCGGGGCTCCGCGGGGCTGTTGCCCGGGTAATTTTCTGGCTGCGGCCGATCACGGAGGGGTGTGCACTCGGGTCCCGGTGCACCGGCCAGAGCCGGGAGCTTGCAGAAAGGCGAGCTGGCCTGGTCTTGAGTGGTCGGAGGTCTCCTGGAGCCCTCAGCATCCCTTCTTTCTCACTCATACACCCCAGCTTCACGCGTTAGGCGTCCCCCCAGCAGACGGTGAGCCGGTGGCGGGAGGGTGGAGGTGGACGTAACTCGCCGCCACGCATAGCACAGGAGAGCCGAAGCCTTCTCCGCTGCGGGAGAGCACGTAGAAGGTTGTTTCAGCCCCGCGGGGAGTGGAGGGTGGCGGGAATGCAGGGTTAAGGGAACAGAGGCGATGCGGGCGCCTCAGCCTGTCTTCCCCGGTGTCTGGAGCGCCCCACTCCAGCCACGTCACTCACGCCCACCCCCTTCAGGAAGACCAGACCTCCAAGCCTGGCATTCCTGACTTCTTGACTTGCTGTCTTTGTAATCACTCTGCCCTGCTCGCTCGCCGACGGTGGACCTCTTACACTTTTCTTTCCTGCTCCTGTTTCTTTATCCAGATGGTTGAGTTCTTTATTTGCTCGCCCTATTCCTTCTTAGGTAGATCACTGCCCTGTCTACAGAAACCGCCGAGCAATCCTTTCTCTCTGAGCCCTTTGTAGTTTACTAAGTTGAGACCCAGCCTGTGCTGTGGATACTCTCCTTACCCCCGGCACTGAATGGAGGGAATGTATGGCTGCACAGTGGTAATAGGCATATCTTAAGCTCATTTGCATACAGTACCCACAGTTGTCCATCCACATCTCTCGTCAAGGTTCTGAGCTGTTTTTCCTTTGAAAGCCTTGCATGCTCATTTTTCACTTGTAGAAATGCGAAGGATAACAGTGCATTCCGTGGGATTTACTCTTCTTTAGACTGTACTTCTCACCTGCTTTTGTCGTATTAGCTGATGAGACATTTTTAAAGGCTCAGTGCCCAAAGACAGACATTTGCCTTTACAAATTCTAGGGAGTTTCAGAATAGTGAATCATATATCCCTGTGCAAATATCTTCCCCTTATCGGTGAATAGTAAATACCCATGCCAACACAAATGTTTCAAACGTAAATAACATTATTTATCGGCTGAGATCTCCGGGAGACTTCCTCTGTCAAAAACAATATTGAAGTCTCAAAACATGAATCTGTGTACAAAGGACCCTCATCTTAAGTGTCTCTGTCCTTAACAAAAAGAGAAGAGCAAATGTATATCACTCAAACTGTAAATGTATATCACTCAAACTGTAACTTCAGTTCTATAGCCAACTGTGGAGTTTTCTGTTCAAAGCCATCCTGTTAGTCTTCTCAATTACAAGAAAAGGATCCCAATCTAGAATAATTACTGCTGTCATTGCATAGGAACAGAATGGAATTTAATAGCTAAGTACAAGTATTCTTAGTTTCAGAAGGGTAATTAGGAAGAGGAGCATGGCAGTGCTCAGTGGTGCCTGAATGATCTGTACTTAACTGTTTGAGTTGGCTGGCACCTTAAGGATTCCTGCCAAGCGTCTTTTGAGTTTAGGAATGCTTAGCTTCATTAGAGTTAGTCTAACTATTAAATTGTTAGACTCAGAGGTGTTTCTTAAATTGGAAAGGTGGACACTTGCTTTCATTATTTGTCCTTAGCTGGATAGTTTCCTTGGCAGGAGACGATGTTTTTGATAGAGATTCAGATGGATTCCAAACTGCTTGGAACTCACGCTAATTTCTGTTTGGTGAAGGCGCCGTTAATCATGTTAGGTACTCCAGTGTGATTCCGATACTGCACGTGATTGCTCTTCCTACATAGTGCTCCACACAGGATTAGTCTTCCCATGATTTCTGCTGCCCCAGGGGAAATTAGAATGTAAGTTGGCTGGAAGAAAACACTGAAAGCTACTTCAGCTGGTGATGGAAGACTGTGAAATTCTACGTAATTTATTTTGGAAAAAGGAAACGGTAGCTGGGTTTTTTTTTTAAATTTGGAGGAAATTTTTGATGCTGACAGACCTTATTTTAAATCTAAACCTGCTTAGATGGAGATCTTTTTTCTTTCTTTCTTTTCCCTCTCTCTTTTTTTCTTTGCCCTAGAGTTTGGGGAATTCTGCCTGCTCATTCTCTTTAGGAAGAATAGAAGATAACTTCTTTTCTCTAAATTGGCATCTATGTTTGGAGAGGTAAGGAAAAAGGTAATAGTTGTCTGCTCTGTATGTTTATGACATGCGGATTATCTACTAATTTACCTTTGTACTGTTATTGGCTATTATTCAGCTTTTGAAAAATCAGATGCCATTTATTCACTTGGCTTGTAGGAAGTCTGTATTTCACTTATTGACTACAAATGAAGGGGGGCAACAGGTTAGAGCATATTATTCCTTTCTGAATGAATTAAATGTGCACACACCTTTTTTCTTCACTTTATTTGTTGAATACTGTATGCTGCATATAAATATTATTTCCTCAAGAGAAAAAAAAGGTGCTACCTTCAAATCTTTTCTAGGGGAATTCTGGTAATCACAATTATTTTATCACTCTCCATCATCAGGTCCCTTTTCATGGAGACATATTTAATTAATGATTGCACAGTGTAATTCTCTGGAAACAGAGGATTAGAGGATAGCGATAAATGGAACATCTAAAGAAGCCTGTGAATATTAGTCTGAGTGGAGCATAAGAGTAGAAATTATTTTAACTACAAAGAGAAAAAAAATGAAGTATTTCATAATTCCATTATCTAGAATTAATATTCAACATTTTATCAGTTTTTTTCTATGCATTTATATTTTTTCTACATTTAAGCAATTGTTACTTAGAACCGACGTCTGCTGGACACAAAGCACTGTAGGAATAGCCATGAGCCTCTACACTCATGTAACTTATAGTATCTGTTGGTTTTGTTGGCATACAGTTTCGCATTTTGCTTTTTTCACTTAAAATATTATGGAATTTCCTTCATATCATTAAATATTCTCCTTCAGTGGCTCAGTAGTATTTTAACTTATATATTAATTTATTTACTTAGTCCTTTTTATACATTTTGTTTCTTTCCTGTTTGGTCTGTAATTATAAAACAACAATGTGAGGAATATTGTATGATAAAATTCTAAGATGACTTCCAATGATTCTCACTTTGTATAATTCCCTCCCATATGAACATGATAGGACATCATTCTCATCATGTTATATTACATGCACAAGGGATTTTTGCAGGTTGTAATCAGTTGACTTTAATCAAAAGGGAGATGATCGGGATGGGCCTAAACTGATACGGGGGCCTTTTAAGAGCAGGAAGTATTCTCCTGCTGTGGTTGCAGCAATGAAGGCAGAGAGATGCAAAATGTAAGAGAGATTTCACAGGAGGAAGGTTCTCTATTGCCGAAATGCAAAGGGCCAGAGAGTCAAGGACTCGAACCAGGAGCTGAGAGCAGTCTCTGCTGACGGCCAGCAAAAAACTCGGGGACCTCAGTCCTCCAGCCACAAGAAGCTGAATTCTGCAAATAACCTGAATGAACTTGCAAGCAGATTCTTCCCCAGAGCCTCCAGATAAGAGTCCCATTTGACTAACATCTCGATTTCTGCCTGGTGAGATCCTAAGTAGAGGATTCGGTTGAGCTCACCTGGACTTCTGGCCTGCAGAACTGTGAGATAATAAATGGGTATTGTTTTAAGCTACTAAATGCAGCGATAGATCATGAATACATGTGTAAGCCAGGTTCTTTTTATATTTATAATTATTTGTTGGGGATAAAATTCTAGGTGTGAACTTGTTCAGTGAAAGTTACCCATATTGTTAAGGTTTTTGTATCATATTACCAATTTGCCCTTCATAAGCTTTGTACCAATTTATATACCTCCTCACAAACTATGTTTTGACATTCTGGCAAATGCTAGATACTGCCATTGTGATAGGCAAAAACAAACAAACAAAAAAAACGAAAAAGTATCTCCTGTTTTGAAAGAAGATTTACATTTCTCTTGTTACCAGTAGAACAGACTATTGTTTTCTTGGTGTTCACTTGGTAGGTCTTTTTTAGTGACTTGCCTTTTCTTATTCTTTAGTTGGCTTTACCATTGACATAGACAAAATAGCATCTAACGTGTAGTCCAGTGTTTCTCTGTTGTAACATTTTCAAGGAGTAGAATGATTAATGAACTTAATTGAGAGAATGGGTACTTCTGAGAAATATCACCTCCTGCCATTACTCCCTGCAAGAAATATCCCAGACATTATACTGTGGGAGCATGGAAAATGTTAGCTTCATTGATTAAACAGTATTGATGCCTTGTTCTTTTTTAGGGAAAAAGTCTGGCTTGTCTGGTTTTTCATTAGGCATGCAGTTGTTTTGGGAATAAAGATGTATTTTATATTACCATGGAAAATTGTAGGTTTCACTACTGTTTTGGAAGGAAATATATGCTGTTAACTCTCAGAAAACAACTAATATCTTCCTAAATAAACATATCATTATTTTCAATTTGATCAAGATAATCACTAATCTCTGTGTATATTATATTGCTTTATTTGGGAGGGGATATGGGAGGAAATTCAAGTGACTTTTTCTGTAATCTCGTTATTTGAGGTGATAGGGTTTATTTCTGAGAAATGATGAAGTAAAGCAGAAGGCAAAAAAGAAGGAAGGAAGAAAAGAAGAAGGGAAAGAACAGAAGACAAAAGGAAGAGAGGAGTTGGGAGAGTCCCTTTTTCCCTTAGAACATAGTTTTGCATGGTTTTCTCTTAAAAAATTTGTTCTTGCTACCTCAATTTCTGAAGGTTGGTATCTTCCTAATAAGAGTGAGATATTTTTAAATGTTTATTTGAAGCAATTGTAGATTTATAGGAAATTACGGAAAAATGTGCAGAGAGGTCCATACATGAGAAAGGGGTTTTTTTTGTTTGTTTATTTTTTCGTTGAATGATCAAAGCTTATTTATTTAGAAAGGTCAGCCCACTTAGCAGTGGGATACGGTTGCTATTTGTGTTCACAGAATTCATAAAGACCTATTCTTCCATTCTTTTGTAGAGGCTTGATATTGTTTCTGTTTTGCTTTGGGTTTTGTTGTTGTTGTCGTTGTTGTTTGGTTTTGCTTTGTTAGGTTCAATAGGCGTTGAAAATGCTGCCTCAGTTTGACTTGGTGCTGGGGACATAGAGTGTGTAACTATTATCAGAGGAGGCCACACCAGTGTGATTCAGGGATTCTCTAATACAGTGAAAAGAATGGTAGACTTTACATTACAAAGCCTGGATTCTGGGCTGCACTCAACCACATTATAACTATATGAGCTTTGAAATTCAGTTTTATCTTCCCCCTGAGTTGTTTGGAATACAGGAAATAAAGGTATTTAGAAACTAAAGCCCTGGGCTATCGTAATTATTATTAACACTTTTTTACAGTAACAGCAGGAAACTCCTTTACCAGTTGTAATTCCTATGGTAAAAATTACTTTTTTTAAGACAACAAAGGCAGAGGAATTTTGACAAAAAGTCTTGTCCAAAAATTTTGTTCAAAAAATGCACATGACATCTTGAAACCTGGCAGGACAGAGCGAAAAAACCTGAGGGACATTGCGCTCACACTATTTCACACAGTAGTAACACCTGCTCATCAAATTAGCTTGTTACTTTGGCCTGCGGTAGGCCCCGAGCCTGTAGACTCTCGTAGGGTAGGTGCCACCTGGGAAGGTAGGAGCAAGCCTATCTAGGTCCGTGACTGTGACTGTTCTCACAGTACTGTTTGATTTATGAGAATCCCTGCTTTCAGTATATATTTCAGTGGGATTCTTGCTTCTGTTTGCAAGTAGGATTTTGAAAAATCTTTGAATTAATAAGGATCAACACAGCCAAGGGGGCATTAGAGAGAGGGTAATGATGGTATCATCACCAAACATTCATTGAATACTTTGTAAGGGGCCAAGTGCTGTGCTGAGTGCTTTCCACTCCCTTGTTGAATCTCCTTGAATGTGCGATAACCCTGTGAGGTAGGGACTATAGTTACACCTGTTTTACAAATAAGGAAGCTGAAGCCTCATATGGTTAAGTAAACTACCCAGGATCACGTAAGTTTAAATGGCAGAATCACTTGTCAACTCAGGTGTGTCTGACACCAAAAGCCCATACCCTTCCAGTATAATAAGCCCTTTATTTTACAGATAGGGAAGGAGAGGTCCTGAGATGTTAAGATCCGTGGTCACTTACCTTCTTACTCCGGTCTGGGTCTTTTTCTGCATTATAGCCTCTTAATCATTTGCTTGTTCCTCTACATGTTGTTGATTATTTCTGGCCTCTGTGCATCTGGCTAATGTGTCAAGCTGGTCCAAAGTTACGAGGTTTGTAAGCATTTAGATAAAACAATATTTAGATTTTTAAAATTTGCTTTAGAATCACTTGATTGGATTTTTAGTAAAAGCTTTTCTACCCAACTCCTATAAAGGGGACGCTGTCTCCCATGTGCTATTAAAAGTTGAACCTTGTGACTACTGTCTGTGTTTTTCTTTTAGAGAAGTCAGAGGGGGCAGTTGTGACTTCATGTGAAAAATAGCCACCAAAGATCTATCCAGCATCATTTTTAGTTCTTTAATTTTGGTAAGCGCCCATTTTTAAAACAGATTAAATTTGCCTGAATTATTTCAGAAATATATATTACAAAGCACTTGAAAGCAAGCAAGAATTCAAAAGCACAGAGCAGAGCTAGAGGGCTTTTTACAGAGGCCCTTTAGGAGGTAAGCATTTCTGATGGAAGCTTTGGTTATTACATTTGCAGAAACATGTTCTGATTCTTTTTATTATTATTAAAATCATAACTAATTAGTATAAATATTTTTTTGATATTCAATTGGCACATCGTTCCTAAAATAGCTTTCTCTTTTCTTCTTTTCTTTTCTTTTCTTTTCTTTTCTTTTCTTTTCTTTCTTTCTTTCTTTCTTTATTTTTTTCTATTTTCAAGAGGCAGAAGATATACCCTCCAGTCCTAGAAGGATTCTACCACTTTCTTCTACACCATGGAGAGACTTGGAAATTAATGGGTAACAGTTTGCATGAAAATTACTGAATGCGTTTGCTTCTTATCTCGGAGGCCTTCTGCGGAGAATTAATAGGAGGTTGAATGCGCGCGTGGATAAAATGGATCATCTTAAAGGATTGAAGTTCCAAAAATATATCAGCAGGACTGGACAGGTTTGACATAATGAGATTTCTATTTTAGCTTGACTTCTGGAGCACTGAATAAACTATAAACTGAGCCGCACAGGTCCTGGGAAGGAAGTTTCTCTTTTAAAATATTCTAGCTGTGTGTAATGTTTTTCTTATTCAGAACCTTTGAAAATACATTTACTTACTGATTTTTAGAAATTTAAAGAAACAGCTACCAGCAAGACGATCGATCTCTGCATAAGCACTGGTGGAGATGGCAGAAGCTTCCGAGGATGCCTCAGCCCTGCCTGTGACAGTGAAGAAAAAGAAAAGTTTATCCATTGAAGAAAAGATCGACATCATAAATGCAGTAGAAAGTGGCAAGAAAAAGGCAGAAATTGCAGCTGAATATGGAATAAAGAAAAATTCATTATCTTCTATTATGAAGAATAAAGACAAAGTTCTAGAAGCCTTTGAATCTCTGAGATTTGATCCAAAGAGAAAAAGACTGAGAACTGCTTTTTACACAGATCTGGAAGAGGCATTAATGAGGTGGTATCGAATTGCTCAGTGTCTAAATGTACCAGTTAATGGTCCAATGTTGCGTCTAAAAGCTAATGATTTTGCCCAGAAACTGGGACATAATGATTTTAAGTGCAGTAATGGATGGCTGGATCGCTTTAAATCTAGGTATGGTTTAGTATTCAGAGCTCAACCTGTAGAAGCTACGGGTGTACCAGTAGACCCTTCAACTGTCTGGCATCAAAATGTACTTCCTTATTATTTAAATGATTATCATCCTACAAATGTTTTCAATATAAAAGAGACTGGGCTGCTTTATCGAATGTTGCCTACAAATACATTTGCATTTAAAGGAGAAACATGCTCCATCGGAAAGTTATGCAAAGACAGAATAACTCTGGTGGTTGGGACAAACATGGATGGCTCAGAGAAACTTCCTTTGCTTATCATTGGAAAAAACAGAAATCCACATTGTTTCAAAGGTATAAAATCATTGCCTGTGTGTTATGAAGCTAACAAAATGGCATGGATGACCTCAGACATATTTGAACAATGGATGCGGAAGCTTGATGAGAAATTTCAAGCCCAGCAACGAAGAGTGGTGATTTTTGTTGATTCTTTTCCTTCACATCCAGAGGTAAAGAACCTAAAGTCCATTGAGTTAGCATTCTTTCCATCATGTTTATCTTCCAAATTTATAGCAATGAAACAAGGTGTTATTAAAAGCCTTAAAATAAAATATCGACATTGTCTTATCAAGAAATTTTTAAGCTCTGTTGAAGGCAGCAAAGAATTTACATTTTCCCTACTAGATGCAGTTGATACTTTGCACCTTTGTTGGAGGGCTGTAACCCCAGAGACTATTGTTAAGAGCTATGAAGAGGCAGGATTCAAATCTCAAAAGGAAGAAAGTGACAAGACCAATGCAGAGACAGATGCTGGTCTTGATTTGGTTGCCCATGCTCAGGCAGCAGGCGTGGAATTTCCTGAAGGTTTATCTATAGAAGAGTATGCTGCCCTTGATGATGATTTGGAGACATGTGAAGCTGCACCAGAAACTGATTCAGTATGGACCGAAGAAAGTCAATCAGAGGAAACTGGATTTTATACTTCTGATGAAGAGGATGATGGTGGTTCTCTAGGAACTGAACTCCCTTTGCCATCAAAAAATGAGGCATTAACTGCTTTAGATACTCTTAAAAATTTTCTTAGAAGTCAAGATATAAATGATGAGCTTCATAATTCTTTAGCAGACCTTGAAATTTTTATTAACTCGTCTAAATAATTATTTGTGATAAATATCTGAAGAGTAATAGTTTTTCCTGATGTATTTTACTCTATGAGGTATATAAAGGGAAAATACCACTTAAACATTAAAAAAAAAGAAAAAGAAAACTTTGGTTTAATTGCATATGTCTTTGACCTGAATAGCAAAGTTCCCTAGGTAGATTAAGTAATGAGTAAGTCAATGAAAAATATGAATTTCAATTTAGCAAGGTTTGGGGAGTATAAAATGTATTTCAGAGGCCTTGTACTTGAAATACCTGATATAAATGTCAAAAATAAAAAACTCTTCAGCTATTTGATTCATACAGGTTGAATTGGTGGTTGCTATTTTCTTTAAGTGCAGATCATGTTCTAGAATATTTTAATTTATCTACCTCGTCTTAGAAATAAAATATCTATTACTTAGATATTTATTTTTATAATGACATATATTCTAGCCTCGTATCAAGTATTAATTTTAAGTTGTTTTTCTTGTAACTAGCTCATCTTGCTAAGAAGAAATTATGAAAAAGTACTGAAAATAAAATCTGACCCAATTATACACCAAAGTGATTAAAAATATATGTCTCACTACTTTCCAGTTACTTCTTCTGTAGAAGGTCAAATGAAAGACTATGACCGTATCAGATGCTTTTTGTCATCTATAACCAAATGATTTGGATTCTTCCTAAATATTTGTATGTATATGTGTGTGTTTAGTAGAATAATCTATTACTGAAACATTTGTGAACTCTTATAATATTTATATTTTAATAAGATTAGTCTTAAAAAGTATATATGAAGACATATATGAACTTACTAGAAAAGAAAGTGTGTTATGTGGTTCTTAGTTTTCTAATTTTAACAGATGAAACTTTTAATCTATCATTTTATTTTCTTGATTTTACTGAATTTTATTTTCAGGGAAAACTATCTTTTCAGCATATATTTTGATAATTTAATA
>PISX010026242.1:13686-24901 GCA_004024625.1 Mellivora capensis | reverse complement strand
CTTTCATACGTGACCTGGAGACATGGAGCACGAGTCTCGTCCCCCAGAGAGGGACTGGGCTCTTCATTTGCTTCGATGACTGGGTGAAAGCTGGAGGAGGTGCCGGGTTCTGGGGGCTGTGCTGTGTTGTCACTGCCCGGAGGGGACAAGCCCCAGGTTCCCCGGAACCCGTGCACCAACCCTGAGCGGGGGTGTGGGCATGGAGCTCCTCTGGGCTTCCTGTGCGGTCCGCGGGGGAGGACAGGTGGCCTTGTTCCCGCCGGATGCTGCTCAGAGTCCTGACTTGGGTCTGTTCTGACACCCCCAGCGGGGGTGGACGTCGTGGCTGCCCCCAGGCCTCTGCTGGTTTTGATGGGGGCCTCATTCGTCGTCCTGTGGCTGGAGAGAGCAGCTTCTGCTGGGCTTCCTGTCCTCTCCTGCTGGTGTGCCCCGGGGGCCGGCGTATTCTGCTTCACACCCCGGAGGAAGGGAGCCCAGACATCTCCTTTGGGTCTCCAGGGCCCTGTCAGGCTGCCTGCTCTCCACCCTCCTGAATCCTCCTCTATTGGTTTATGGAAAATGGTGGGGTTTAGGGATAACGGCACTTCGCAGAGGAATGGCTCTCTGTCGCTCTTTTTGGACCCATAAAGATCGAGGACCTTTTAATTTTAATCATCGCATTTTTCACACCTAGAAATTTATTTTTTCAACTCTGCTCTTTGCTCCAGTCTTTCCCTTCTATTTCTTTAAAATATCAATCATGAGAGGCTCTCCCTGTCTTCTTCCATTGCCTTTGCCATTCCCCACTCGAAGGGATCTGTTTCTTTAGTTGGGAATCGAGCTGCTCCCTTCCCTCAACGTTGTGGGTCCTTTGAGAGCAGCGCTGATTTCCTCCAGAGACGCTCTGCATTTACCTCTTCCTTCCATCCCCAGCACCAACTTAATTCAAATTTCCTGCTTGATGTTTGTGGATTAAGACCAGTGTGAAGCTGGGGACGCCTGGGGGGGGGCTCAGTGGGTTAAAGCCTCTGCCTTAGGCTCAGGTCATGATCTCAGGGTCCTGGGATCGAGCCCCGCATCGGGCTCCCTGCTCAGTGGGGAGCCTGCTTCCCTCCCCCTGCCTGCCTGTTTGTCTACTTGTGATCTCTGTCTGTCAAATAAATATCTTAAAAATCTTAAAAAAAAAAAAAGAAAAGAACAACGTGAATTCCGACAGCAGCCCTGCACGGGGACAGGCTTGTGGCGTTCAGGGCAGTTCCCCCACCCCCCAGCCCCCGTGTGAGGGTGGAGAGAGTGCAGGCCCCTGCAGTCCCACCTCTACGTGCGGAGACCCCCTTATGTGCCCTACCTGGGGCTGTCCGTGGGGGTTCGTGTTCTAACATCACCGTGCACGGCTTTAATTGCTTTCCATGCAGTGTCCGCCGCGGGGCTGGAGAGGGGCCGGTGGGCTGCCTAGCGGGGCTGTGGGGGGGCGGAGAGGGCTGCGCACACCGATCAGGCGGGGCATTCAGGGCAGAGAGGGGGGACCTCCTTGGGGTTGTTCTGAGAGCCTTGGACGCTAGCTGGGGAGTCTGGAGCCTTTTCGTGGGAGATGATATTTGTAAACATTAGGAGGATGTGGCAGGTGCGGGTTGGGCAGATGAGGACAGAAATGCAGAGGCTGGGAGAGGGACTTGAGTGGGAGCAGGTAGGAGGCGGTGCAGACGCAGGAACGACGGGCTTAGCGCACGGTATGTGTGTGGATGAAGTTGCTGGTGCCGTCTGGGCGGCCCTGGGAGTCTGACAGGCATCGGGGAGAGCGCGGGTCCCCCGGGGAGGAGACACCAGGTGGGAGTGAGTGACAGGCATCCTTTAGGGTGTGTCCTTGGGGTTTCAGGAGGCGGGGGAGGGGGGTGTTCCAGAGCTGGGGAGGGGCAAGGAGTGGAGTCCTGACTTGAGAGTTCTTTCGGGATTTCCCATCTCTGTGACATGTTGGGACCAGAGGCCCATCTCCAAGGGGGAGCACCTTCCTCAGGGACCGCCCCGTGAGGCTCACAGACCCCCTTCTTCTGCCCTTGGGGCAGGGGCGGGTGGAGGGTCGGCAGAGGACGTGGCTCTGGATGCCACCTCCCGTGCCCACACCGGCCTCTGTGCGAGGACGCTGGCACGCGGCTCCTCCAGCAGCTCCCAGGCAGCCCGTCTATGTCAGCCGGTCCCGGCCTGAGATGTGGCAGGAGCGCCCCCCACCTTGGGTCTGGCTTTCCTGTCTCCTTTGTGGGAGAGCCCTGCACCCTGAAACCCCAGTTCTTCTCCTCTCTTTGCAAGATGCTGGGAAACCCAGAAGCCCAGGGAGGCCGGGAACAGACCATGTCCTCCAGGAGTGATGGGGTGCGAGGGGCAGCTGCAGGGGAGGGAGGGGTTTGAGCTGGACCAGGCAGACACTTCCCTCTCCTGCTGGCCTCAGAGCTGGGGCCTCTTGGATGGGAAGTGGGCTTCTCCCTGTCCCCTCAGTGCCCATCACACTGGTGCAGCAGGAGGCCTTCCTAAACGCTGGACAGAAGACTGGTCCCCATAAGGAGGGTTGACACCTTCTAAAAGCATGGATGGCCTGACTGGGACCGATGGCATCCTGCCTGGGTTCCGGCTGATCCAACTGGGGCCTCGTGGACATCTGTGCCCCGCCTGGCCATCTGTGTGGGCCGTGCCCAGCCACCTGTTCCCCCAGCGACCAGCTGCCACGGGCCCTGCGTGACCGGCAGTGGTCCACTCCGTTTGCTGCGATATGAGCGTTGGACATTCCTGCTCGGGAGCTGGGGTCATATTTCACCATCCTGGATCATTTCCACAGTTGGTGAGGAAATGGACTTCCAG
This sequence comes from Mellivora capensis, assembly GCA_004024625.1. Lineage (NCBI taxonomy): Eukaryota > Metazoa > Chordata > Mammalia > Carnivora > Mustelidae > Mellivora > Mellivora capensis. The sequence goes on along the minus strand of PISX010026242.1, from coordinate 22,072 downwards.
CTCTCCACCCAGAAATGGTGGCAAAGTTATTTGGATCCTGAGGCAAAAACAGTATTTTCTGTTTGAGGGGGGAGGTGGTTTCTTCTGTTCTCCTAGAACCTCAGCACCGAACCTCTTCCTCTGTGTTCCAGAATCTTGGCCTCACAGGAGGAGATGAGAAAGGAAGAATCAAGTTTTATATTTTCCAGTATTGTGCTCACTTAGTACTGAGGAATATTTACATAGGGTAGGAATGCATGAATTCCAGGGTGAACTGCTGGAGCCGCGGGCACATTCCGTCCTTGTCTGTCATTCCCATGCCCTCCTGGTCTCTCTAGACCCCTCCACCACTGGCAAGGTGCTGTCGAAAGGTTAAGTGAGGCCTGTGCAGCTTTTCCCGGGTTTATTTGAGCAAACATTGATTTGTTTTGGGAAGCAGCAGACCGAAGGTGGTTGGGAGCTCTCCCCTGACAGGAGCCCGGGGAGGGGTTTCTGGAGAGGAGCCGGGGAAGCCAGGCAAGGCAAGGACTGCACTGGCCGTGGTGGGGGCGGCTGCCTTCTCTGGGAGAGCCTGGCTGGCCGATTGCGGTTGGGACTAGGTAGAGGCTTAGATGTGCCTAAGAGGAGATTTACTGCAGGGATTGCCTGAGAAGCCTCCCGATCTGCTGTCTGCACGCTGGAGACCTGGGAAGGCTGATGGGGTAGTTCTGTCTGAGCTTGGAGGCCTGAGAACCCAGGGGTGGGGGTGCCAGCGCTGTGAGTTCTAGTCCGGGTCCAAAGGCCGGAGGGTCAGGGGCGCTGGTGTCCGCGTGCAGGAGATGGTTGTCTCCACCCAAACGAAGGGAGCCCGTTTACACGTCCCCTGTTTTGTTCTAGATGGACCCTCAGTGCATCGGATGAGCCGTCTGTGTTGGGGAGAGCGTATTTTGTACTTGGTCTGATCAATCAAATGCTAATCTCTTCCAGAAACATGCTCATAGTCACACCCAGAAATTACGTTTCACCAACAATCTGGGCATCCCTTGGCTCAATTGCGTTAACACATAAAACTGACCATCACAGAGGAGGACCTCTTCAGCGGTGTACGTTCGAGCCTATGGCAGGGGGAGCGGGCAGCAGTCAGATGCACACCCCAGGCCCCAGGCTGGATCCTGAGCCTTGTGGGGTCTAGACCCTCCTCCTCCTTCAGTGGGAGGCTGGAGCCGGGGCAGAGGCTGAGGCTGAGCGTGGCTGGGCCACGGCAGGGTGGGCTGTGGACTGAAATCACCTGCGAGACCTTGGAGGGCCGTGGATGCCCGACGCCCACCCCGGAGACGCAGGGTTTGCTGAGCTGGGACGGGCCCTGTAAAGCTTTCCCTACGCCGTTGGTGGGCGGCTGGTGTTGGGAACTGCATGTCTGCATCAGGTTTGGGGGTCCATCACCTGGTAAAGACAGAGGCAAGAGGTGTACTTGGTATCATGGGGCTCACCAACATCGCAAAATTCAGTGTCCTGTGGGGTGCCTTCTGGTCAGGAAATTCCCCGTCCCCTTAAAATTAGGCTTGGGCATGGGACCAGTTCTGGCCAGTGGGTTGACGGAAGTGATGTCAGTTCCAGGCGGGGAGTGGGTGGGTCCAGGTGCAGCTGTGAGCAGCCCGTGCTGCCCGTGACCGCGCCAGGCCGCACTGGACGCACGAGGCGAATGACAAAGACCGTCTTGCCGCTTGCACTCCCGAGGGTCTGAGCCTGTTGGAGTCTGGGTCATGCCCTATAGCTTCTCCTAACTGGCACATCCTTAGAACATTATCAAAAAGTACTAAAACTACCAAGAATTCTGGATCATAAGTGCCTTCTTCATTACCTTAGTAAGACAGGTGAACTGGGTCTTCTTTTTCTAACTTTCCGCCCTGTTTTGTTTTTAAAAGTCACTCATCGATAGCAGCAGCCGGCCTTTGATGCTAAAATGTTTTCCATAGCCTTCTCAAGGTAGAGCACTGCAAAACGTATTCAGTTCATGGAACTTGCTTATTTAGTTTGTCCCTAGGAAACAAGTGTGATGTCAGGCAAAAGATCCAAAATGATTAGAGCGAGTGGTGGTCTTTTCTCACGGCGAAAAATGCCTCCAGAAAATTGATTGATCCTTGAGTGATATGCGCGCTGAAACACTTCTCTTGACTTTCACCAAGGGAAATCTCAAGTTAAGGAGAAGGAAGAAAATATACCACTTACTTTAAAATGCATTTTTTTTCCAGGGGAAAATTTAGTGGCTGTGATGGTTATGATGCTTTTTCCTAAGAAATTTTTTTTCAGTGTATAATACATTAGACTGCCACGAGCTTTCTGCCAAGGTGAGAGCTTGCATCAAACGAGCGGTGGTTCTTACTTGATTTAATTCTTGAGCAGAGTGATGGCCGGGCTTCGGGAAGGAATAGAAGGATAATAGAAGTGAATTTATTGAGTTCAAGTGTCCTGACATTTGCATTTTTGAAATTTCTGTTCATGCTTCAGGGAGAAATAATTTCAACATACTAGTAAAAGTAAGCAGCCCCCAGAAACATTCAGTGCACACTCCAAAGTTATTTTTCCAGCTCTGAACTGCTGTTTGGTTTGAATTATCATATAACTCTTTTTCAGAAGCCAAAATTCAGTTGACAAGGAGCAATTTGTTTTTTTCTGAAATATTTTCTATGAAGGTAAGAATCTGGTAGATGCCCCAGGCCTCTGAGAATAGAGAGGGAAAGCTGATAAGGACTTGCTCGTTCGTAGCACGATTGAGAGAAGCACTGGGAATGTGGGGTTTTATGTTCTAGAGGGACCTTCCACATCCGGGGCAGGTGGGTCCTCAGAGTGGGAAGGGGTGGGTACAGGTGCGTGGAGCTCTGGTCCCATGTGTTTGCGTGTGGTCTGGGCAGGCCCAGCAGCTGCCGTCACTCTTGAGAAAGCTTGAGAAGCAGAGAGAACGGTTTTCCGTGAGATTCCTGGGATGATGCCTCCAGAGAGAAAAAGTTGCACCTATGAAGCTGTGATTTTTCTTTTCTTTTTCTTAAGATTTTATCTATTTATTTGAGAGAAAGGGAGAGAGAGAGAACATGAGCAGGGGGATGGGCAGAGGGAGAAGCAGATTCCCCACTGAGCAGGGAACAGGACGCGGGGCTCGGTCCCAGGACCCTGGGAGCATGAGCTGAGCCGAAGGCAGGTGCTTCGTGGACGGAGCCCCCCAGGCCTCTTGCGGGTGTGGGTTTTCAGGTCGACACTGTGGTAAGGACGTGTTTGCACGTTCACCCAGGACTCCGACCTCCTGGGGAGCAGGTTTGCGGGGTGGACTCTCCACGGGCTTTAGCCTCCTGGGAACTCCTGCCGGGCTGCCTGCCTCTCTCCCTCCGGGGACCACGCTCTCCAGGAGAGGCTAAGTGGCATGTCTGGAGGAACCGGGCTGATGCTCATCCCAGGAGAGGCTGGAGCCCAGCTGAGGACGTGGCTGGCTGGCTCCGAGGGGGGTAAGGAACTAAGAGCCAGGGAAGGGGTAAACAGGAGGGTGTATTTAAAAGCGTGTTTGTTTGTAATCATAATGTCTTATGGGTTTTTAATGCAGAGAGAATCTCAAAATAGAATAGCATACAAGTTGGGAGGTGGTTAATGGAGCTAAATTGTTGCTTTTTTTTTTTTTTTGAAGATGTGTTTATTTACTTTAGAGAGAGACACAAAGAGAGAATGTGTGTGCATGAATGGGGAGAGGGTCAGAGGCGGAGAGAGAATCCCAAGCAGGCTCCCTGCTGAAGCCCAACGTGGGGCTCGATCCCGCGACCCTGAGATCGGGACCTGAGCTGAAACCAAGAGCTGGACACTTAACTGGCTGAGCCACCCAGGAGCCCCTGGAGCTAACTTGCTCTAATTAGAAGAAAATGTAGCCTTAAGTGTACCTATTAGAAAAAAAGTTAAATAATGAATCATCAAAGAATCTGACCTCAAAAGCAAATTAAATACAAAGAAAGTAAGAAGACAGAAATAAATACAGGAATATAAAGTAATGAAATAGCAAATAAATATGCAGTCTGGAGACAAAGCCAAAGCTGGTTCTTTGAAAAGAATCTCTGAGGTGAGCCTGGGTGCTTCAGTGCATGTTTGACTCCTGACCTAGGCTCAGGTCATGGTCTCAAGGTCATGAGATTGGAGCCCTGTGTCCGGCTCTGCCCTCAGCAGGGAGTCTGCTTCTCTCCTTCTCTCCCTCCCTTGGCCCCCTCTCCTGCTCTCATCAGTAACTTCTCTCTGTCCCTCTCAAATGAGCAAATACATCTTTAAAAAAAAAAAAGAAAAAATTTCTGAAACTTGATAAATCCCTGATGATATCAGGAAAACATCGGGACCCAAGAGGGGATAAAGCTAAAGATACTGTGGTCGCTACAGAGATCGTACGAGGAAAACCATCATGACCAATTTCGTGGAAATAAATTTGAACCTTTAGGTGAAATTACCCAAATCCAGAAAACATAAGTCAAAAAATGAACCCAAGAAAAGGAGGAAAATCTGAATATTCTTATTAGAGTGAAATATTCTTATCAGAATTAAATGTTAAATTTAAAGTAATATTTTTACATACAGGCACACAGGATATGCTCTATGTTCATAGTTTTATCAGCAAGTTCTATCAGACTCTTCTGGACCAAGTCACACGACCTCTGTATGAAATCTTCCAGAGGCTAGAACAAGAAGAAACCCTTTGCAATTTCTTTCAGAAGAGTCAAGGAACGTGAAAAATTGAAGTTTGTCAGAGACATTGCAAGAACAGAAAAATTGAGTTCAACCTCATTCACAAAAGTCGACTTTAAAACCCCGAAGTATTAGCAGACCGAGTCCAGCGATGCATACAAAAGATAATGTGTCATATCCAAGTAATGTTTATTTTAAAACACAGGATTGATTTAACATTTGAAAGTCAAGCGATGTGATTCAGCATATTATCAGAGTAAAAAAAAAACTCATGATATTTTACCACTGGGGGAAAAAGCATTTGATAGAACTCTAAGGAAACAAGGAAATAAAAGTATATATTGTTTAAATGGATTAAAGAGCTGGAAGTCACTCCCTCCCTAGACACACCCTCGGATCAGAGCTTGAAATATCCGGGTCTTCACGTGAGGCCAGAAACAGACCAGTGTGCTCTCGCCTCTTCTGGATTGTGCTAGAGCTCCTAATCAGTGCAATAGGAAAGAAGAAGAAATACACTTTATAGTAATTGGAAAGGAGAAATAACACTACCACTATTTGGAGATGGTGTATTTTTTTTAAAGATTTTATTTATTTATTTGACAGAGAGAGATCACAGGTAGGCAGAGAGGCAGGCAGGGAGAGAGGAAGGGAAGCAGGCTCCCTGCTGAGCAGAGAGCCCGATGCGGGGCTCAATCCCAGGACCCTGGGATCACGACCTGAGCCAAAAGCAGAGGCTTTAACCCACTGAGCCACCCAGGCTCCCTGGAGATGGTGTATTTATGTGCACAAAATTCCCAGAGTATATAGAGAAATTACTGGGTTTAATCCACTCTCATTCCATAATGACTCTGAATTCAGTGTCAACTCTATTTCTCTACATGACCAACCGATAACAGAAAATGAAATTGAAAAGCTTTGCTATTAATAACAGTGTTAGAGGGACTAGAGGAATAGCATGGAGTCTCGATGCAGAATTAAGCATGTATGAACACTCGGTTGAGGTTAATGGTGGTGCTGGAGGCAGATGGAAAGCTTTTTCTCAGTAGACAGTACGGGGTCAGTGGGATAGCCATGCAGGTGGAAGATGAATCTCAGCATTGACTCACCACAGGAACACAACAAATGCCAGCCAATCTGCTGATATAATATAAAAGGAAAAATGAAAATGAAAGTTCTACCCATCAAGGATAAGATTTAGAAATCAGAATGTGTTAAAATGAAGAACTTCTGGCCATCAAAGGACACCATCAAGAGGCAGATTCAGAGTGGGAGGTTTTTGTAATACGATAACCACAGATGGAGCCTATACAGATCTCTGTCTGTCTTACTGTCTGTCCGTCCATCCCTCCAACCATCCATCCAGCGACCTACCTCCTTACTTACCTATCATCCACCCATCCCTCCCTCCATCATCTCTCTCTATCATCTTATCTCCTTCTTTCTCCAGACACTAAGATCTTAGTGTCCAGCTCTGGTGACCTTGCCATTCTTTGGTGTTCTGCTATCAAAACCCACCAGGAGCTACAGATGTCTTCAGATTCGTCACCCGGAAGCCATGCGCTCATCTGCCCCTTTGCTGAGCTCGCTCGCAGGGCACGATTCTGGTAAATCAAAGCAGATCCATAGCCTCGGATCTAGCTGTCTTCTGCTCCGCTGCTTCCCGATACCTCACCTGGGTCCACTTTTCTGAACATATCCTGCAAGATGGATGAGGGAGTCAAGCTCCGGTCTGTCTACACAAGCAGGGTGCCCTCTAGGTGCCCCCCAGCCAGCCCACCAGCTGGTCACGCGAAGTCTTCTCTCTTTTATGGGCAATTAAGTTAACCTTTTCCTTCAGTCCTTCGACTGAAGTCAGCTCCACTTCTGTGCATCTACAGAATCTTACACAAGGTGCTCAGGAGCTCAGGAGCAAAGTGGCTGCTTGGTGGAGGGTCCCGTGAACCCAGTTATGTGTTCGGGACTTGGTTTTATGTAGTCACTCCTCTGTGTGCCTGCTTGAGTTAGAGGATCCTTCCCTGATGCCACCTTCTTCTGAGAGAGTCTCCAGATCGCCCCAAAGCCTGATGTCCTACAGCATTTGGATTGTGTCTCTCTTGGACCTATGTCAGATCCCAGGAACCACTTGTTTTCCTGCTGCTTCATGAAACTCAGACATTCTGCTGAGGAATAGAAGCACATAGGGGTGGAGAGAGTCAGCAGCGACATCCCAGCCTCCCGAAAGGAGACCCCACCACAGGCATGACGGTGTGTGTTGGGGGAGTTCGATCAGTAAGACATAAATCTTACTTGATGGCAGTGGTTGTATGAATTAAATTTATGTGAGAGCTTGAGTCAGGACTGTTCTGGTTCTAATTTAAAAATGCTGATAGAACTTCATGAATATAATGATGTTTTGGATTTTCTTTTCTTATATTCTTTCTTATAGTAGTTTCAGCAACCCCTTCATTATACCAGTTTCACACTGGCCCACTCCTGGGATCCGAGTCAATGGTCTGGCCAAAAAAAAAAAAAAAGGCCAGACCCTTTGAGGAAGTTCCTGGGGTGGGGGAGGTAACGCGGCTGAGGGATATTTCCATTTTCCGTTAGGTGCTAGGGTCCTTCAGTGGGGTCCTGAAGCTGTCGAACCTCATCACGAGTCATTCTGTTCCTGTGGAAAGCTTGATGAATATGTGACGTGCACGCGTTCATATAGGAAAGGAGACACTGCCACATTTTCTGTACTTCAAGGGTAACACCAAGTAAAGAGCAACCTCCCCCCTTGACCACTGGAAAGGAAGAAGGAACCAAAATGAAGGTTTTTTATCCTTTTCAATGGAAGTCCAATTTCCTAAGTTCCTTCCTCATTCTCTGTGCTGAGCCGCTCACTGCCCAGTGATAAGCTCCTCTACAAGGAAGGCTTGTGGCGTTCAACAGTCTGGGTCTCCCACTCACGGGGACCCCGTGGTGGTATGATGCTGGGCACAGGAAGTGAGGCTGCCTCTCCCTTGGTGTCCACACCTGGGACCCGGGGCCCCGTCTGCACACCTTCATGCGCACACCAAGATGGACACCCGCTGATGGCCTTGGGGGCGCTGCACACCTGGAAGAGTCAAGGGGCACAGGGCAATGAGCGGGAGGTCCCAGCGGAGGCAGGAGCTGGAGGACCTAGCTCTAGTCCCAGGTGGGCATTATGTGGGCTGGAGTGAGAGCTTGGATCTGAAGCTCTCTGGCCTGCAAATTTCTCATCTCCCAGGTGAGGGACTGGGCACAGGCCTCCTCAGGCATCTTCTGGCCCTGACATTCTGGATTCCTTCTATATGCATAACACAAGGTGCCTTTCCAGTTGGGATGGCTCCCGGGGAGGCTGAACTGGGCCACGTGGTCAGCTGTCCACAGGTGTTTTCAGCTGTTAGTAGGTAAGGCTGTAAACACATCCCCATAAATCGGTTTAGAAATCATATGCTGGTTAACTCAGGAGAGTTTTTATTCAAAGGAAACCGGTTTTGCTCAGCATGTCTCCTAGTCACGTACTTCCCTGGTCCATAGTGAGGCCAGCCGGCTCTGGATCAGAGATGCCTTCATTTCGGGGTTGCTCATGGGTGGGAGACGAGGGCCAGCCGGCTCTGGATCAGAGATGCCTTCATTTCGGGGTTGCTCATGGGTGGGAGACGAGGGCCAGCCGGCTCTGGATCAGAGATGCCTTCATTTCGGGGTTGCTCATGGGTGGGAGACGAGGGCCAGC
>PISX010026242.1:0-13586 GCA_004024625.1 Mellivora capensis | reverse complement strand
ACTCGTGGCAGTGCCCTTGCTTATGATGTGGCTGTTCACGGTCTCCTTCCTCGTTCCTGTGTCTTCCCTTATCTCAGAGAGAGTTACTGCTTTTGTTCTAACATTTGTGCCCTGTGCTCATGGACAGCGGGCAGGAGGCTTGGAAAGACCCCCAAGCCCTGGGGAAGTGGGCGCGTGGTTCAGGACGGTAGCACCGGGACGCTTACCAGGGTCGGCTCCTCCCTGCTGTGCCGGGGGCAGAAAGTGAGCTTATTTCAGGAGCACGTGTTGAGTCCTGATTGTGCGCCAAGTGCCTGGGAGTGAACGCAGGTGAACGGCATGGTTTTAAGACAAATGATGATCATCAAGGAGGAGGTGAGATGAGCACTCCCAGAAATAGCACACGAAGTTGCGAGGGAATCCCCTGGAAGGGGACACCCCAGCTGGTTCTCAGGAAACGCTTCACAGAGGCCGTGGCCAGAGGAAGACCTCGAAAGGCAAACTTGGTTTTAAGATGGTGGACAGGATGGGAGGAGGGCGTTAAGGGAACGAGAACAGTGGGAGTGTGGGTGGGGTTTCCCAAAGCGGAGCTGGAGGGATGATTTGAAGTGAGACACAAGGCAACATTTTTTTAAGAGTCTTGAATATATTCCTATATATTGGACAAATGCATGTATTTCTTTTCCAGTATAAGCTGGAGTTTTAAAAAATGAGTTTCTTGGGAATGCTGGGTAGCGGAGGCAGTGGTGCCCGTGTAAATCTGAAGCATTTTCGGATCCCCTTGTGTCCCCTGAGTACAATAAAGAGGAGTCAGGAAAACAATAAAACCTTGCAAAACCAATGTCCTCAGCATAACTGGAAGACTGAGAATGATCCAATAAAAAACCAAACGAACAAACTCCGTAATTAGGAACAGAAGCTCCAGATTCAGGGAGTGAACCCCCAGGTTCCAGCGTTTGTGGAGAAAAAGTGCAGCTCGTGGGGCAGAGGGGACCTGGTGGTGGGTCTGAAGCTGACCTGAAGTCACTGCTGGAAAGAGAAAGGCGTCCTCAGGATGAAAATACCAGGTTCCCTGTGGGTCAGGACCCGCTGTAAAGAAGATGCTTGAAAGTCGGCTCTTGAGAGGCCGACGCTGAGGGAGGACCTGGGGCCACAAAGAAGGAGGGGTGAGCACTACACTGTGAAGAAGAAAAGAAGCTCCGGCACGTGGGGTCCCAGAAGGTAAGCAAAGTCAAGGGACAGGCTCTGCCCGCCTTCATGGCCGCTCCTGAGTGAGGATGCCGGTCCCTGCAGGAGGGGGTCACACCCGCTGCGCGGACAGGGAACAGTTTGAACCAAGTATCTCGTCAACCCCGCCAGGTCCCCAGCGCCGTCTGCATAAATGCAGAAGCACAGACTGTGTTTATCCACACAAAACTACTATAAAAAGACATTTAAAAGCAGGACTCGAAACGATTCAATGAGAGTAAGACAGTTTAAAAAGGTGTGAATACAAACAAGACAAAAATACAAACTGACATCAATATAAAAATAAATAAAGTTGAAATAAAAAAGGAAGGGAAACACATCAGTGTAACAACAAACAACAAATACAATCCACCCCGTCGTACGATGACCAAGTAGCACGTCGTTTCGACAAATGGTGCTCAGATGCACGTGAAGACAGCTTTAGCCCCCTTGTCACTCCCTGCACAAAAATTAACTCCAAATGGTTCGTGGATCTAAGTGTAAGATCTGAAACTATAAAACATTTTTAAAAGACTGATTTATTCGAGAGAGAGGAGAGAGAGCAGGGCAAGGGGCAGAGGGAGAGAGAGAATCCCAAGCAGAGTTCCTGCTGAGCAGAGAGCCCGACGTGAGGCTCGATCCCAGGACCCTGAGGTCATGACCTGAGCCAAAATCAAAAGTCAGATGCTTAACCGACTGAGCCACTCAGGTGTCCCAAACTATAAAATCTTCAAAAGAAACTTTAAAGGGAAACACCTTCATGACTTTGGGTTAGGCAAAGATTTGTTAGATTAAGCAGCACACACACGATTCATGAAGGAAAAAATGATAAATAGGACTTCATTAAAATTACAACTTTCAGCATGTCAGAACATACCGTTAAGAAAATAAAAAGACAATCCACAAAGTGGAGGAAAATGTTTGCAACTCATATATTTGACAAAAGCTTTATATCCAGAAGGTCTACATCTTTCTTACAAAATAATAAAGACAGAAAAAATTAAGAGTAAAAGGCTTGAATAATTTCTCCAAAGTAGACATGTGAATGGCCCATAATCATATAAAAAAGATGATGAGCAGCGTTAGTCATTCGTGAAATGCAAATGCAGATCACAATGAGGTACCCTTTAACACACACTCACTGCAGCGGCTCCTGATTCGAAAGACGGCAGGAGCAAGATTGGGTGAGGTGTCTCTGGAGACACAGGAGGTCCCCTCCTTGCTGCTGGGAGTGGCCCTGGTGTAAGTGGCTTTGGAAGATGGTTTTGCAATTGCTTAAAACGTTGAACACATATTCACTCCAAAATTGTCCTCATAGGTACCCAGGAGAAATGAGGACATATTCGCACACAGAGTCTTCCTTGTGAATAGTGGCGTCACTCATAGTAGCCGGAATGTGGAAACAGCCCACGTTTCTATCAGCTGGGGAGCCTCAATGCAGTGGAGTAGATCTGCACCAGGGGACACTACCCCCAAAGACAAAAGAGTAGCATTTGCTGCAACACGATGAACTAAAAAGCACGATTCTGAGTGAGAGAACGCAGAGAATACCACATACTGTGTGATCCCATTTATATGAAATATCCAGAAAAGGTATATCTGTAGGGACACAACGTAGCGTTCGTATTTGCCTGCTTTGAGGATAGGAAGAAGGATCAAGTTCAGAAGACCACGCGGTTATTTTTTAGGGGTGAGGGAAGTGCTCTAGAATTAGATTGTGTTGATTACACAACTCTGTATACTTACTAAAAAAGAACACTGAATTTTACACTTACAGTAGGTGAATTTTATGATGCGAAAATTATACTTCCATAAAGTTGTTAAACAGTAACAGGGTTGAGGCCGAACGTATCAGTCTTACCAATGCAGGAGAATGGGCCGAACCCTCTGTGTAAGAGAGTTTGCTTCAGAAAGGGCGTCTCAGAAACGTTCTGCGTGGGCAGGCTCACCTACAACAGAAGGGTTCAAGGTCGCGGAAGCGAAGCTGGGTGCAGAGGCGTGCTGTGTGTTGAAACGAAGGTTGGGGTAGCGGCCCTCTGACCGGACCCAGTAAACGCCAAACACAAAGCAGTAACACACGCAACAAAGAAAGACACACCCTTTACGACTGAAAGCCACAGTGTGTAAAGAGGTTCCAATAATTATGGATATTTGTATTCCTCATGGCCAAAGAACCAGCTTTGAAAGGCAAAGACTGCAAGAGATTCCTGGAGGCTCACACAGAACGGAGTCTTCAGCACGTCCCGCCCATACAAGGGAGAAAAAGGGCTCACAACACCAGTCAGAGTACAAACGATGTAGAAGACATAATAAGGTAGATTTTTGGAAATGTTATAATTTACACCCTTATAATTTGCAATATTCACATAAAACACAGGAAATGTCAACAAAACTGACCACTTGTCAGGTTCCAAAGAAAACGATATTGAGTTTAATGGGGTAGGAAGGTTGCAGAGAACATTTTCCCATCAAAATGCAATGAAAGTAGAAGGCACCGAAGAAATAAAAAAAACCTTTCTGTCAAAAATTTAAAACTCTATCAACTCCTGAACGAAGAGCGACTACAAACCCAAATTACAGAATTCACAGAAAATAGTAACGAAAACACTGTGGCGGGGAGCAGGAAGCCCGTCCCCTTCTGGGTCCTTCTGGCCGGGCTGCGAGTCGCACCGACGCAGACAGATTCGGGGAGGAAATCAAAAGGTGTGGGTTCCCCGCACGCACGTGCAAGTTCCAGAGACCACCGGGCACCATGAGGTCCCCGTGTCATCGTGAGCTCCGGAGAAGGGGCTGGGGGTCTGGGACGTCAGAGGGAAGGAGCGCGATGCCCAGGAGGGTGAGGAAGTCAGTGTTTGGTTCACGAACGTCTGCGGCCGCGGGGACGTGGTGGGACGCGGAGGACGGGACCCGACAGGCTCTGCCCGGTCCCGCCTGTCCAGGGACCTGGTTCCCGTCACAGTGCGGTCCCCCGGCGGGCCGCGCTCCTCCTGGAGCAGGTCCCCTATGGGAATTCCTCTTAGTAGTGGAGCGGGAGGTAGACAGCGGGTCCTGAGGCTGCGGGTGGGCTTCCTGCCCGAGGGGCCCGTCCTGAGCCGCCCGCCCCGGGGCCCTTCACCCACGCGTCAGGATCCGTGGTGTGTATTTAAAACCACAGTGAGAGGAAAACTTAGAGCCTTCAGTGTTGTCATAAGTAAAAGTAAAACAATAGAAAAGGATGAATCAGTCCTCTTTCTCAAAAAAGCTAGAAAAAGAACCAGGAAGCAAACCAAAGGGATTCACAAGGAAGACGGAGGCAGAACTAAGCCAACAGCCCGACCCCGCTGGCAGGACATGCCGCCCTCAGCCCTCGCAGGAGCGGGTGCAGCGACGGCCCGACGAGCCGCAGTCCTTCTCCTTGTGGACTTCGGGTCTAGAAGTTCGCCCTGATGGTGCGCTTCCCACATAGCGGAGTACACAGCGGGAAGCTCCTGTTGCGAGGCCGCCTCTGGCTGTGACACCCCGGAAACAGTGTGTCACAGTGTGTCACAGTGTATCTGCTCATCCGCAGGACACACCTGCGGAGCCGCGGGACATCCCAGCCACGCCCCGTGCACCTGCCGCTGCCCGTCCCGCTTCGGGAGCCGAACCAGCGAGAAGGCCTCGTATAAAGGGAGCGGAGCGGTGGCCGGGCCGTGCTATTAAGAAGCAAAGCAGGGGGAGCAGAATGCTGTGCTGTTGTGCGAGCGAAACAGGGGATAAGAAAATACACCTGCACTCGTGTATTTGCCGAACAGCCGCACACAAGGGGTAAGCGGGGACGCCGGCCTGGTGCCTGCGCGGGGTGGGGGACTGGGCAAGAACAGCAGCGGGCCCGGCCTGCGGAGGGGGGGACAGTCTAGAATGCGACAGGGAGAGAAAATAAGCGGCTTCTTCCCTCGAAATGAAGGATGTCATCTCCCTGAAGGGGGGTGCACGCCGCCAGGGGGCTAACCCGGGGACGTCTGCAGGCAGGACCGACTCTGCGTCCTTGGGCTGCAGACAAAAATAACCCTAAACACACTTCAACTCTAATTTTGGGCTTATTTCTCACAGAAGTATGGATTAGCAATTCTGAAACTTTTTTTACTTTTTTAAAAATTCTTGGGTCAAGCACATCAGTAAGTGGTCACAGAGCGGGGGTCACAGAGCAGAAGGGCATTACGGTATAAAAAGGGGGGGAAGGCCGCGGGGAGGGGGGAGGTGGACAGAGTTGTGTGGATATGGCAGGTCTGCCTGGAGCCGCGAGGCTGCTGTCTGCCCTCTGGGAATCATGGCCGATGGACCCCACAGCCTCCCTAGGGGCGGGACCCCCTCCCATGAAACAGGGTGGGGGCAGCTGGTCCCTGCTGTCCGTGGTTGGGCTCACACTATAGCAGCTGAGTGTTTGATGGACACAGAGGTAGGAATCAGTTTCTCGCTGTCCTGACTCCCCGCTGTCTGCCGCTGACATCAACAGTCCCGTGCCTCAGTTTCCCTGTGTGGGTTCTGGAGACCCACCTCGAGGGTGGTGAGGGTAAATGAGCTGACACACCTGAGGGCCTCTGCGTGGGCCTGTCCCATGGGATGTCCTTCGTCACTGAGTCTTATTATCGCTTTCCTTTGTGTTTTGTTTGTTGGTTTTGTTTTGTTTTGTTTTAAGCCGGTGTGTTTTTCTTACTCGAGGGCGGAAACAAGGCTTGTGTCACTGGGTGGAAAACCTTCTTCAGGTTGGAGGAAATGTCTTGTTTTGGTTTTTCTTTACAAACTGCTCCCTCTGGGCACGTCACTGGGCCCTGCCCCAAGGTTCTAGGAAAGCTCAGGAGTGGCGTTCGAGAAACTCTGAAATCAGTCTCAGCGGCGGGAGGCCGGGGGCGGGGGGTGTTTTGAGGGCAAGTCGCTGTTGTCCTTGAGGGCGTCCATCACTGCAGATGCTGATGGAGACCACAGGCCTGCGGTCTCCTGGGTCCCGGGCCAGCCGCTGACTGGCCCTTGGGAGCCTGTCCAGGAAGCAGACCAGGCTCCAAACCAGCCACGGTGGTGGGGGGAGCAGGTGCAGGCGGCCTGGGCGGGTGTTCTCAGCTCCAAGGAACAGGAGGGAAGGCTGCTGCTTCAAGAACATGTTCCTGCCCACGCCTCAGCCCTGCCCTTCTGGTTTCAGATGGAAACATGCGTTTTCCTACCTTTTCCGTCCTGAGAAGCACTCTGGCGGGTCTCTGGGGTCTCAAAGAGCCATAAAGAAAGGATCAACATTTAGGGAGTTGCTGTCCACAGCCTTCACCACACAGACACAAACACTGTCCACATTTTCCTATTTTTCAGTCTTTTTTCTGCATCAAGCTGCTTTTTAAAATTACATAAAATATCCAAACTTTATGTAACATGTCAGTTTCTGTTCCTTTCTGGTAGCATTTTATCATGAGCATTTTACGATGTTGTTGCAGAGTTTGCAAGACTTATTTACAAAATAACATTTATTACTTTCACGAGCATTGTTGAACAGCCCCGTCACAGTGTCACTGATGCGCCGCAAATGGACACGTTCACAGAGCGCAGTGTTGTACGTTGTGGTGTGTGTACACGTGTGAGACATCACCAGAATCAGGACAGGGAACACGTCCAGCACTTTTGAAAGTTTCCCCTCTCCCCCCTGGGGCTCGATGCCATGACCCTGCGATCATGACCTGAGCCGAAACCAAGAGTCAGATGCTTAACCGACTGAGCCACCCAGGTGCCCCTGTGTGTCTTCTTTGGAGAAATGTCTGTTGATGTCTTCTGCCATTTTTTAATTGGATTATTTGGGTTTTGTGGGTGTTGAGCTCTTCATTCTTCTTATTGCCCAGTCGTGTTCGATGGGGTAGATCTACCACAGCTCATTCACCCTCTCACCTGCGGGTTTTGGGTTGTTTCCGTATTTGGCTGCTGGAAACCCACGAACAAGTCTTCTCTGGCTCTGGGCTTCCGTTTCGTAAGAGAATTACCTGTGAGTGGAGCAGCCGGATCTTACAGGCCCACACGTGTCACATTTTAAGGGACTGCCAAGTGGTTCTCCAACGTGGCTATCCCATTTTTCATTCCTGGCAGTGATATCTAAGAGTTCGCGTTTCTGCACAGTCTCTCCAATGCTTGT
This sequence comes from Mellivora capensis, assembly GCA_004024625.1. Taxonomy (NCBI): domain Eukaryota; kingdom Metazoa; phylum Chordata; class Mammalia; order Carnivora; family Mustelidae; genus Mellivora; species Mellivora capensis. The sequence goes on along the minus strand of PISX010026242.1, from coordinate 6,256 downwards.
GCATTCATTTGAGTCTTTCTATTAGGTGCAGCTGGTTCCTCGCTGTGCGCTTGTGCTTGCCCAGTCACTCATGATGTCAGATGTCCTACAGTGGGCTGACTGGCCATCTGGAGACCTTTGGTGAACTGGGAGCATATTTTGGTGCCCACTTTTTTTGTACTACCTTTTCCTGATTGTAAAGTTTTGAGGGTTCTTTATACATTCTGAATATGAGTTCTTTTTTCAGATTTATACTTTGAAAATGTTTTCTCCACGTCTGTCTTTTATTTTCTTAACTATTGAATAGCAACGGCTTTAAATTTTGATGAGGTCCTGTTTCTTCATTTATTCTTTTATGTGTTGTGCTTGGAGTGTCATGTGTGAGAACTCTCTAACTCAAAGTCACAAGGATTTTTATCTTATGTTTTCCTTTGAAGTTTTGTAATTCTGGGTTTTATTTTTAGGTCTGTTTTCCACGTTGAGTTAATTTTTTGTATACATTATGATGTGTGGCTTGTAGTTCTTTTTTTTGTATACGGGTATCTAGAATAAATGGTTATTCTGGAACCATTTTTTGAAAAGATTACCCTTTTTCACTTTATTGCCTTTGTATCTTTGTCAGAACTCATTTGTGTTGTCCATGTATAGTGGATCTATTTCTGGAGTCCGTCCTGTTCCGTTGATCTAATTCTTTATCTTTATGCCAATATTACACTATTTTAGTTACTATAACTTTATAATGTCTTAAAATCAGCTAGTGATAGCCCTCCAGTTTTGTTCTTTGTTATGATTTTTTTCATCCCTTTACTTTGAACTTATGTGTCTTTATATTTAAAGTGTGTTTCTTGTCCTTATCATAAAGTTGGATCTTGCCTTTTTAATCCAATCTGTCAAAATATTTTAAATTAGGTATTTAGACCTTTACTGAGAGTACTGATACAGTTAGCTTTTTGGCTCTTTGTATTTCTGTTGTATCATCTTTGTTCTCTTTTTCTGCCTTTTTGTTTGGACTGTAGGTTTTTTTTTTATCAGCTCTATTTTGTATCATTTGTTGGCTAATTAGCTACAAGTCTTTAGTTTTTGTTTGTTTTTCTTTTTTTTTTTTTGTTAGTGGTTGCCTTAGGGTTTATAGTATGTCTCGTTGACTTACCACTGTCACTCTTCAAGTGAAGCTGTGCTGTGCCCTAGGACACGGGAGCCCTACCGTAGCTCACCTCCATTTCTTAGCTCCTGGCTCTTATGCGGTTCTGTCATACACTTGAGAGACACGTGTGTTAAAAACGCCACAACACAGGCTTTTGTCCAAATAGTTGATTATCTCTTAAGGAGATTTAAACAACAGGAAAAGCTCTCCTGTGCCTCCTGAGCTAGTCACCGTATGCGGTCTTCTTCATCCCTTCCTGGGGGTCTGTATTTCTGTTGTCACTTTCCTTCAGCTTGCCTCTGTTATAGCATGAGTTTGCTGGTGATGAATTCTTCCAGCTTCTGTCTGTCAGAAAACCTTTTAACTTTGCCTTGGTTTCTGCTTTGTGTTTGTTGGGCATAGAATTCCTGGTTGACAGCTCTATTTTTCCCTTTATACCTTTTATAGGTGTTGCTGTGCTGTCTTCTCTTTTGCGTTGCTTTTGACAAGAAATCTGCCATTATCCTTATATTAATTTTTCAGTGCATAATGTGCTTTTTCCCTCTGGTTGTTTTTAAGATTTTTCTCTTAATTACTGGTTTTGAGCAGTTTAATTATCATGTATCTTGGTATACTTTCTTCATGGTCCTTTTGATTGTGGTTTCATTGGGCTTTTTGGATTAATAAGGTTATAGTTTTCATCAAATTTGGAAAGTTTTCAGCCACTATTTCTTCAAATATTTTTGTTGTCCCCACCCCAGTCTACTTAGGGGACTCCAAAGACACATATGTTAGGCGGCTTGAGGTTGTTCCATAGCTCACTGGTGCTCTGTTGATTTTTTTCTTTTCTTTCTTTTTTACCATCATCCATTTCTAACAATTACATAATATTAATGTTTTATATATGTTTTCTAATTTGGTTAACTATTTTAAGCAGACATATAATTTGTGTTTATGTTTTATTTTTCTACTATAAATGTGGCTAAGAAGAATATTTTTTTCCAATTTTCTGAAAGTAGAAATCATGGGATAGCTGGTATTAAAGTTCCTTTTACAAATCACAGATTATTTTGTGAAAGGGTTTGCTTATGTACCCTCACATGTAGTGTCTGAGGATATCCATTTTTTGTAACCATTAATAGCATTAGGGGTTTTAAAAGTTATGCTACTTAAAAATAATTTCCTCATAGGAATAAATGGGAGTGTGTGTGTGTGTATGTGTGTGTGCACCTGTGCTGGTGTATGAATGAATGTGTATGCTATCAAAATAAAAAGTTTTTTGCTTATTTTTAATTTTAAAGCTTCAATTTAAGCACAATAAATATAATGAGATATTTGAATAACTGTAGCATTTTATTACATCTTACTTTTGTCCCAAATTTACTGATTTTGACTTCCATTATTTGGCACTTGCACTACCATTTTAATAATAGCTGGGTGACACTGTTGTAGGATATAAAAATTTAATATTTTAGATAAAATATTAATAAGCATTAAATTGGAAAAATCCACTTATAAAGCCTACAATACACATAAGCATACTTCTCGTATTACTGAAAAATGATGGGCTTTTGTTTATCAGCTCATGTTAAATGTCTGTATTTTCTGGTAAACCTTCTTGGTTTTGCAAGATAATTTGGTTAATATCCTGTTGATTATTTTGTTCGTTTGTTTTGCTCATATCTTCCAGTGATTTTTATTACTATTTTTTTTTAAAGATTTTATTTATTTATTTGAGAGACAGAGATCACAAGTAGGCAGAGAGGCAGGCAGAGAGAGAGGAGGAAGCAGGCTCCCCACTGAGCAGAGAGCCTGATGTGGGGCTCGATCCCAGGACCCTGAGATCATGACCTGAGCCGAAGGCAGAGGCTTTAACCCACGGAGCCACCCAGGCACCCCTTTTTATTACTATTATTATTTTGACTTTTTAGAGGGAGGGAGGGAGAGAGAGAGTGAGTGTGCATGTGAGCAGGGGAGGGGCAGAAGGAGAGGGAGAGAGAGAATCTCAAGCAGATTTCACGCCCAGTGCCAAGCCCAATGGGAAGCTCCATCTCATGACCCTGAGATCATGACCTGAGCTGAAATCAAGAGTCGGATGCTTGACTGACTGTATCATGCAAGCGCCCCTTTACTTTTGTTTTTAAATATGTAGTTTCCCATTCTTTTTGTCGGTTTTTGATGTTAGGGTTGTGTGCACTTCCTGCAGCAAATCTGGCACTTTTTCTGATTTTTGTAAGCTGTGAACCAATGAGTAGGAAACAAATGTCTGATATTGTTAGCCACTGAAAGTTTGTGTTTGTTGCCTGTGCAGCAAAACCAGAGAAAAAGCTATTAACACATATGTCAAATTGGTAGTTGATAAAATAGAATTTATCATGACTTATATGCAAAGCACAACATTTAGCACTTCTGCTTTGTCTGATTTACTTTGCCAATTTTTATTAATTTAATATTGTAATCGTTTATAATATATTATTCCATACTTAACAAAGACCCTTTTTTCTACACAGTCATTAAATTTTGATGCTTACCACGTCTTCTTTAATCTCTCTGCTTTTCTGTCCTTCATTTTGACTTAGCCCTTGGTCATGAACGTGGCGGAATGAGGTTCCTGGTGACAGTGCAAGGGCAGGGCATCTTCTGGGCATCCTGTGTGTTGAGGATACTGTTCCGTTTGCCTCCCTGTGGACAGCAGAGTGGCTCTGGGACCAAGCGGGCAGGTGTGGCGTGTGTGGCACCTCTAGCCGGGAGGGCATATATGTGTCCCGACCCTATTTCTGCTCCTTTCTCTTTCGGGAAACCCCAGTGCTGTTCATCTGGAGGCCTCTGGTCAGTGGCCGTTTTCCCTCCTTCTCTTTCCTACCCTCACCGTGGGGTGTTTTGTGCGTCCCTTCTCCTCTCGTGGCTTGTGGCACATCGGGTGTGGATTTTAACTTGCTGTTTTGGTTTTCCTTCGTCGTCTTCTTAGTCTGCCTGCTCTCCACTCTTTATTGTAATGCCCTCTTGAATCTTCGTGGAAGCCTGAATCTGATGTTTTATGAAATATTCTTTTATTGTCATAAACGTAGTTCAGCAGACTTTTCTTCCAAATCCCTGGGATATTATTCTCACTCTTTCCAGCCGTGGGATCTCATTGTGAGGCACACGTTAAAGCATTTTCTGTGTTTCTTAAATACCGACCGACCCAGGCTCCACTCTGAAAGGGCGAGGCACAGGGGCTGAGCTTCAGTCCTTCGGCCGCTGGCGTCGGAGGTGCGCTGGTGAGCCCGGGGTCCCCACACCCTCGCCCCCTCCTAGGGCAGTCTCAGGTCCTGCTTTGCCAGCGGGAACCCACGGATCCCCAGAGGTTCTGAAAAGCCTTCTGGGGGCACTCATCGTCTTCATTTTCCCCACCGCAGTCCATGAGATGGAGAAGCTTTTATTTAAAACCCGGCTTAGAATGCTTAGGGCCTCTGCTCCGGACTCCTTGGGCCCGGACGTGAGGGGACATCACTGTGTCCTTCACGCAGCTGGCAGATTGCAAACCTCCCGGGTCACAGCTGTGTCTGCGAGTTCGCTGTGACGTCCCCACCCCAGTGAGCAAGCTCCTTTGGCGGAGGCTCTCTGCTTCCAGGGACCAGCAGGTGCTGTTGGAGGATGAAAGGGAGTCCGAGGGGCACCCTTGATGTGAAGTCCTCTAACCACCCACTTCTCAGAGAGGCGAGCTTCCCTCATCCATGTGCAGTGCGTGCGCCGCGCGGGGAGGGGACGCAGCTACCGTCTTGTCTTACTGACGTTCGTGCTCAGAAGGTGGCCGGTCAGGAGGACACGAATGTCACTTCTTATTGGCATTCCCTCTTTGCAAAATGCATGGCTACTAAGTCACATTGATTGTACGAGTGACGTCCACACGTTAAAGGTGCCCTTGAAGTGGGGTGGGTCCTGGCACGTCACACACGTTCTGTCCATCGCCCTTCTGAGAGGGGGCCGGGACACCCCCTCGATGCCGTTCTGGCTCCCAAAGCCTGGGTTCTTTTCACTAAATACCTCCCTAGTTCTACAGTAGAAGCATATATTTTTTTCCATTTGTGTGTTTTCATGGTTACTTAAGGGAAATTAAGAAATCTCGTTTTAGGGGCTCCTGGGTGGCTCAGTCGGTTGATCGTCTGCCTTCGGCTCAGGTCATGATCCTGGGGTCCTAGGGTTGTTGCCCGCATTGGACTCCCTGCTTGCCGGGGAGTCTGCTTCTCCCTCTTCCTCTGTGATCTCTCTCACTCTCTCTGAAATAAGTGAAAAATAAAATCTTTTTTTAAAAAAAGAAATCTCATTTTAATGCATTTACTCCATATTCTTCACATGGATTTTTTAAAAGCTCAGAATGCATTTAATGTGGTGAGGAGTTTTTGAAAGCATCTTCGACATCTCTTGGGGGTGGAGATGTTCTCGGATGTGTCAGTCTTGGGCTGGGAGGTCAGCTGTGCCCATGACACTGACTTGCAGGGTCGCACACATGGCTAAATGTCTGACATATGCTCGACTCTAGGGGCACACGGACACGCATGAGGCCAACGGGTCCCCACTGCCGAGGCGGCAGACTCCACATAGCAGAGCCCGTCAGGGATTCCTGTGACACCACATCCTTTCCTCCCGGGCCGTGTGACTGTGGAGGCTCCAGTGTTTGTTATTCGGAAGGCAGGGGACTCGCGTGGGGTGGCCAGTGAGACTGCGAGTGGCTGTGGGGCTGCAGGAGAGGTGAAGGAGGGAGGCGCAGGGCCAGTGGAGTGGCAGGGGGCCCCCAGGTCCGGCCACAGGTCTCGTCGGCCTCCTGGGAGAGCCCTCCAGCAGAAACACCAGACCCCTTCCTGGGTGCCACATACCCGTCATCCGGGTTCCTTCTAGCGCCCTGATGGGTAGGGGCCACGCTGCCCTCATCTTGGGGATGAAGAACGTGTGGATTCAGGAGGTTGTTGAGGTCAGTGGGGCTGGCCAGTAGGGGCTGATCTGAGCATGGGGTTGTAAGGCCAGCACCTGGCTCCTGTGGTTGTCGGGAATGGGGAGGGACTAAGCCGACTCTTCCATTGCAGGAAACCCAGAGAGCACATGTTTTTAACACAAGCAAAGTGGTGGAGACCCTTCAACGTGCACAGGAGGGGCACCCAGTTGTGCGATATGCAG
>PISX010026241.1:0-24788 GCA_004024625.1 Mellivora capensis | reverse complement strand
TTGCTGTGGCTGATATCAAAGAGGTTACTGCCTATGTTCTCCTCTAGGATTCTGATGGATTCCTGTCTCACGTTGAGGTCCTTTATCCATTTTGAGTTTATCTTTGTGTATGGTGTAAGAGAATGGTCGAGTTTCATTCTTCTACATATAGCTGTCCAATTTTCCCAGCACCATTTATTGAAGAGACTGTCTTTTTTCCCACTGTATATTTTTCCTGCTTTGTCAAAGATTATTTGACCATAGAGTTGAGGGTCCATATCTGGGCTCTCTACTCTGTTCCACTGGTCTATGTGTCTGTTTTGTGTCAGTATCCATTCTGTCTTGGTGATCACAGCTTTGTAGTAAAGCTTGAAATCAGGTAACGTGATGCCACCAGTTTTATTTTTGTTTTTCAACATTTCCTTAGCAATTCAGGGTCTCTTCTCATTCCATACAAATTTTAGGATTATTTGCTCCAGCTCTTTGAAAAAACCAGTGGAATTTTGATCAGAATGGCATTAAAAGTATAGATTGCTCTAGGCAGTATAGACATTTTAACAATGTTTATTCTACTGATCCAAGAGCATGGAATGGTCTTCCATCTTGTTGTGTCTTCTTCAATTTCTTTCATGAGTTTTCTGTAGTTCATCGAGTACAGATCCTTTACCTCTTTGGTTAGGTTTATTCCCAGGTATCTTATGGTTCTTGGTGCTATAGTAAATGGAATCGATTCTCTAATTTCCCTTTCTGTATTTTCATTGTTAGTGTATAAGGAAGCCACTGATTTCCGTACATTGACTTTGTATCCAGCCATGTTACTGAATTGCTGTATGAGTTCTAGTAGTTTGGGGGTGGAGTCTTTTGGGTTTTCCATATAAAGTATCATGTCATCTGCAAAGAGAGAGAGTTTTACTTCTTCATTGCCAATTTGGATACCTTATATTTCTCTTTGTTGTCTGATTGCTGTTGCTAGGACTTCTAATACTATGTTGAACAAGAGTGGTGAGAGTGGGAATCCTTGTCGTGTTCCTGATCTCAACCGGAAGGCTGTGAGCTTTTTCCCACTGAGGATGATATTTGCTGTGGGTCTTTCATAGATAGATTTTATGAAGTTCAGGAATGTTCCCTCTATCCCTATACTTTGCAGTGTTTTAATCAGGAACAGATGCTGGATTTTGTCAAATGCTTTTTCTGTGTCAATTGAGAGGACCATGTGGTTCTTCTGTCTTCTCTTATTGATTTGTTCTATCACATTGATTGATTTGCGAATGTTCAACCACCCTTGTAACCCAGGGATGAATCCCACCTGGTCATGGTGGATAATATTTTTAATGTGCTATTGGATCCTGTTTGCTAGGATCTGTTGAGAATCTTAGCATCCATATTCATTAGTGATAATGATCTGAAATTCTCCTTTTAGGTGTGGTCTTTGCCTGGTTTGGGGATCAGGGTAATGCTGGCTTCATAAAAAGAGTCTGGAAGTTTTCCTTCTGCTTCAGTTTTTTGAAACAGCTTCAGGAAAATAGGTGTTATTTCTTCTTTGAAAGTTTGGTAGAATTTCCCAGGGAATACATCAGGTCCTGGGTTCTTGTATTTTGGGAGGTTTGTGATCACTTCATCAATCTCGTTACTAGATATTGGTCTATTCAAGTTGTCAATTTCTTCCTGGTTCAATTTTGGGAGTTTATATTTTTCCAGGAATGCATCCATTTCATCTAGGTTGCTTAACTTATTGGCATATAACCGTTGATAATAACTTCTGATGATTGTTTCTACTTCCTTGGTGTTATTGTGATCTCTCCCTTTCACTCATAATTTTATTAATTTGAGCTTTCTCTTTTCTTTTGGATTAGTGTGGCCAATGGTTTATCGATCTTATTGATTCTTTCAAAAAACCAGCTTCTAGTTTCATTGATAGGTTCTATTGTATCTCTAGTTTCTACCTCATTGATCTCTGCTCTAATCTTGATTATTTCCCTTCTTGTGTGTAGAGTTGGTTTAATTTGTTGTTGATTCTCCAGTTCTTTAAGGTGTAGAGACAGCTGGTGTATTCTGGATTTTTCAAATATTTTGAGGGAGGCTTGGATGGCTATGTATTTTCCCCTTAGGACCGCCTTTGCTGTATCCCATAGGTTTTGGACTGAAGTGTCTTCATTCTTATTGGTTTCCATGAATTACTCAAGTTCTTCTTTGATCTCCTGGTTGATCCAAGCATTCTTAAGCAAGGTGGTCTTTAGCTTCCAGGTGTTTGAGTTCCTTCCAAACTTATTTGTGATTGAGCTCCAGTTTCAAAGCATTGTGATCTGAGAATATGCGGGGAATAATCTCAGTCTTTTGGTACCAGTTGAGTCCTGATTTGTGACCCAGTATGTGGTCTATTCTGGAAAAGGTTCCATGTGCACTTGAGAAGAATGAGTATTCTGTTGTTTTAGGATGGAATGTTCTGTATATATCTATGAGGTCCATCTGGTCCAATGTTTCATTCAATGTTCTTGTTTCTTTATTGATTTTCTGCTTGGATAATCTGTCTATTACTGAGAGAGGCATGTTAAGATCTCCTACTAATAGTGTATTCATATCAATATGACTCTTTATCTTGATTAATAGTTTTCTTATGTAATTGGCTGCTCCCATATTGGGGGCATAGATATTTACAATTGTTAGATCATCTTGGTGGATAGTCCCTTTAAGAATGATGTAGTGTCCTTCTGTATCTCTGACTACAGTCTTTATTTTAAAATCTAATTTATCTGATATGAGAATCACTACCCTGGCCTTCTTTTGAGGCCCATTGGCATGAAAGATGCTTCTCCATCCCTTCACTTTCAGTCTGGGTGTATCCTTAGTTTTGAAATGGGTCTCTTGTAGACAACATATGGATGGGTCCTGTCATTTTATCCAATCTGCAACCCTGTGTCATTTTATGGACACATTTAGGCCATTCACATTGAGAGTGATTATTGATAGATACGTTTTTATTGACATTGTGTTACCTTTGAAGTCTTTCTTTCTGTAAATTGTCTCTATATTTCTGTCAATGATATTCTTAGGATTTTTCCTCTTTTATAGAACCCTTCTTAATATTTCCTGCAGTGTCGGCTTGGTGGTCGCATACTCTTTTAAGCCTTGCCGGTCTTGGAAACTCTTTATCTCTCCATCCAGTCTTGCTGCTCAATGACAGTCTTGCTGGATAAAGTATTCTTGGCTGCATGTTCTTCTCATTTAGTGCCCTGAATATATCTTGCCAGCCCTTTCTGGCGTGCCAGGTTTCTGTGGACAGGTCTGACATTATTCTGATGGGCTTTCCTCTGTATGTAAGGAGCTTCTTTGTCCTAACTGCCTTCAAGAGAGTTTCTCTAGAATTATAATTCCTCATTCTTACTATCAGGTGTCTCGAGGACTTTCAAGAATCTATAATCTTGTGGGGGGAGACCATTCTGCCTCTAGTACATGAACGCTGGTTCCATTTGCAAGATTGGGAAAATTTTCATGGAGAACTTGTTCCACTATATCTTCTAGACTTCATTCTTTCTCCTCCCCTTCAGGGACTCCAATAATTCTGACATTGGAATGTTTCATGGCATCATTTATTTCCCTAATTCTCTTTTTGTGGCTTCTAAGCTGTTTGTACCAGGATTCCTCCTGATTCTTTCTCTCTATCTGTTTGTCCTCCAGATTTCTAATTATATCTTCTGTCTCAGGTACCCTAGCTTTTAGGGAATTTAGATTAGATTGGAACTCATTGAGAGCATTGTGAACATCATCCCTGGTGGCTTTCCGTTCTGTCCTAACATTGTGAACATCATCCCTGGTGGCTTTCAGTTCTGCCCTAGTCAATTCCATTTTGTCATCCATGGCTTTCTCCAACCTCGCTATTGCCTGGATAACTGTTAGCCTGAATTCCCTTTCCAACATACTGTCTATGTCGATAGCCATTAGCTCTGTTGCAGAAGGCCCATCCTCTGAATTTTTGTTCTGTTGGGCCTTGCTCCTCCTAGTCATTTTGGTGAGAGATGGCTGAACGGATGTAGTTAGATGTATCAACCGTGGTGCAGTCAACGTGCACCCTGGAATGCTTCTGAGCAATCAAGAGTCCCCACCCAAATGAAAGAAAAAAAGAAAGAGAGAAAAAAAAAGAGAGAGAGAGAGAGAGAGAGAGACAGGAAAAAAAAAAAAGAAAGATAAAAGAGAAGGCTCAGACCAAATGGGCCCCAAGGTAAGATTTATGAAGTATACAAACAAAAACAGATAAACAAAAAGACTGATAAAAGTATATGACAAGAGAAAATATATATATAGATAAAAGCAAAACAAACAAACAAAAAATGAACCTCGTCAAAAAGAACCCCAAGTATAAGATTTATATACTACCAGGACAAACACAAATACACAGAAACACTGGTGGAAGAAAAAGATGGGAGAGTGGTTATAAATTCTCAGTGTGGGTGAGGAAGGTTATTTTGATTATTCCTGGATGTATCTGGTGTCTTTGTTAAAGGATTCAACTTTCCTAAGATAATGGGGGATTAAAAATTGGTTTACCTATAGGGGTAGCATTGATTGGGGAAAGGGGATTACCTTTGAAGTTTAACTCTATATGAATATTAAAAAAATAAAAATAAAAAAAGAATGAACAAAATTAAAATAAAATAAAATTTTAAAAAATTTAAAAAATAGAAAAGCAAAAGAAAAACACTGGTATATGTATCAAAAAGTTCAGGTTAAAAGGTTATTATGTAATTTGATGTTCTGGACATCTCACTGTGGTGGTAAATAGGCTAAAAAATTATCTATATAAAAAATAAAAATAAATTTAAAAATGAACCAGAATAGTGGAAATGAATTAAAAATAAAAGTTGTATCTATGAAGTAGTGGTGGTTGTTCTCTTGTCGGGTTTTTTTGTTGTTGTTTTGTTTTGTTTTGTTTTCCGGTTGGCTTTCTGGGGGAGGGGCCTGCCGCGTGGGTTTTCAGGCAGTGTTTCCTGAGTTAAGTCCTCCCGTCCCCCTCAACGGGTTGGGCTCTGAGGAAACCGGTTTTTCAGGCTTTTGTTCCCTGGAAGTTTTTATGTTTGTTTATTCATTTGTTTTCTCTCCCCTTGGTGGCTCTTGATGGTTTTTGGAGGTTTAGAGGAAAGCAAACTGCACCCAGACCTCCCTCTCAGAGCGAAGCCTCAGTCTGTTCCCCTCTGGGTGCTGCAGAGCACCTAAGTTCCCCCTCGGCCGCTGGCACTGCACATTCCCAGTCATGGTCCCTCGGGACACAGGAACTCCTGCTTGTACCCAAAACCACGACAGCAGCGGCTGTCTGGGCAGCTCCGGACCACCAGAGAGGTTCCAAGCAGTGATCACACACTGAGATTTTCCTGCTGGGTGGGCAGGGAGTACTCAGCCTTTCCGGGACCGAGAGCTCCCCGCTGGCACCTGCATTCACCTCTCTCAGGGGAGGGTGTGGGGTGAGACCCAGGCTCTGATAGCGTGGTGCTGCGCACGCATGCGGACTGCAAAAAGGCCGTGTTTCTGCTGGCTGGTGAGGCTCCCAAACCCTCACGGGAGCCGCACCCCACGCGCCTTAGGAGCGCTCCCTCACGGCTCAGGGACCAAGACCTGGTTTCTTAGCTGCACTCTCTCTGGCTCAGCACCAAGGGTGGCTGTCCTCAGTCCAGGGACTTAAGTCCCTGCCCCTAACTGCCCCGATTCCCACAATTTCCCCCCACGACCCTTTGGTCTTTTTGAGTGCTTTCAACCAGATTCCAAGTTAATGCTTGTTCCCAGAGGCAAGGCACTCTTGTATTGGGGTATTACTTTCCAATGGGTCACTTCTGGTGGCTCCCTCCCCCTTTTGTTTATCTTCCAATACCAGTCAGATGTTCCCACTCCACTTTACCTGCCCACTGGTGTCTTCTGCCCCCGTAGAGATCCAGACATGTATAATTCTAATCTCAGGCTGATTTCATGGGTGATCAGAGTTCCTTGGTAGGTAATCAGCTCACTTTAAGGTACAGGTTGAAACGGTGCCTCCTCCTAGTTCCACACTATCTTGTCCCCCCGATCAATTCCAATATATTTTTAAATATTGTTTTCAAACTTTTACACAGATCGATATTGAAAATATAGATTTTTCTTCTCAGTGGTATTCTCAAGACTCTCCCTCTAAAATGTGAACTGAATTTGTTATGGTACCAAAATACTCAGAATTTGAAACTGAAACTCCCGATGACCTCCCCTATTTACTCTCTTGTGTTGTACTTGCTTCACTTTTGCTTTTGTAAGATGATATTTATTAAAAAGTCTACAGGACAGTATTCTAGTGGCCAATTTCTAGATACTAGTATTCTAGTATTTTAGTGGCCAATTTCTCTTTTGCCTTTTGCCCTGTGAACTCACTGAAATCTTTTGTCTTTGAGAACCTTCAGCCAATTGAGCCATTCATATAAAAATGAAGGTCAAATGACAGGTCAAATGTAGTGAATTCTAGAGTTGGTGAAATCTGGGGTTTAATATCACTTGGGTTGTTGTTACAGAAGTTGTAAAGAACATTCCTCAAATTTAATTCTTCAACAATCTTCAAGTAGAAGTTTGGAAAGCTTTCATGGGCTATTTTGGGGTTCCATCAAGATGAATACACATATCATAGAAATAAATATTTCATACAAGTTTGCCACTTAGAGTTGGGGGGGACATTTTTCTGGTTTTCCTTTTGATAATAACAGAAAGTATTCCACTCAATAGGCTAGACAGTGTTCATAGGACTAACAGAAAGGTATCTGAAGTGGTTCAGAATGAGCATCCCCCAAATGTGCCACTTTTTTATGTGGGTTATTTTGAACTAAAAATTATCAAGGCCGGAAACACTCAGGAAGAGATTTTTACCTTCCCCTTAACTGATTCTAAGCATTTCAATAGAGAAACTTGTCCAGGAAGACAGCCATCACCAGAGATTACTACAAAGAGCTAGATGGGGTAAACTGTAGGGAGCTCAGCGGGGCCTGTTTGTTCAAATTTTTCTCTTTATCCCATTATATGGGATATATATATATATATATATATATATATATATATATCCCATTATCTCTGCAGGGCATGACAAACATTTGTTTACAAAATATTTGCTCTTCTCATCTTCCTGTGAATTCTTCCTTCCCTTCTAAGTCTCAGACCCCTACCTGCTTCTCCTTAGCTCAGGGTGTCATATAAACCTCAACTACTTGACTGTCTTTGAGTCTCTCATGTCTTTGTGGGGCTCTCGTGCATATGCAATTAAATTTGTTTTGCTCCTGTTAATCTGTCTTATGTCAATTTAATTAATAAGACAGCCAAAAGAACCTAGAAGGGTAGAGGACAGATTTTCCTCCTCTACATATTTAACTCATTCATTCAGTCACTCATGCATTCAATCAACATGTATTTGCATTCAACAAACACATTACATATTCATCTATTCTGGTAAATAAAGAGACTTGTTCCAACAGGAGACTGAAATTTCATGACAAGCTTATATTTCTTTTTTTGTCTGCTTCTTTAGACTTTAGATAATTAGAACTAATGTATGAAAATATTATAATTTTAGGAAATTATATAATTTTTCAAGTGCTTGGAAGTCCTAAATTTTATTTCTATCAAATAATTACTTTTAATTTGACTTGACTGTTCTTTGTTTTGTTTCCTTGTCACTCCATTGACATATCTAAGGGCTATACAAAGTAAATATCATTAAAAACACACTATTTCATTTTTGAGCTCATCAGTGTTTTCCAGGTCAACATATTATTGATAGTATTCTGTAATGTATCCATTGTAATAATGCATTAAATATGCCTGCTGACAAGGAGCATATTTTGTCAAAATATGCCTCTTTGACACAATAATTATTTTTAAGAAACAGCAGACAAAAGAGAAGCTCTGAAAACAAAGCAGAGGTTATTTCTTTGAAAGGGACATTTAAAATTATAAGAGAAATCACCCTCTCTATAACAGGAAAGGAAGAGTGGCTAAATCTCTAGAAATTTTTCAAAGGAGAAAGCAAGGATCTAACTCTGCATAACAACATTACCTTTGTTTATTATATATATAGTTTCCTAGTAAACTTTCAAAACTGCCCACGCCTCCGCCAACATCCATTTATTCATCTAGAGATGATACTTAAAGTGATGGCTTAGGCCATTTGGGGGAATTACTCAGTTTTCCTGGGTATCTACCATGTCTATAGGATGTACACATGTTATTAAACTTTTTCTTTTTCTCCTGTTAATATCTCTGAATTACAGGTATGTCTCATTGAAGAACCTAGAAGAGGAAAGGGAAAATCATTTTCCTACCCCACACCATGTCTGAGGCAGATGCTTTGGTTTTGATTCTCCTTCCATCCACTTGAGCTGTCAAATACAAATTTCTTGTGTGCCAGTACACGTATTTGAATAGTAGTAACAGAAGTTTCCCCAAAATCTCTAGTGTCAAACCATGATTATGTCAAAACATGACCATAAATATTCAGTACACTAGCCTTTTAAGAGTTATACCTGTTTGACATAAGATTATATTTTACAGTCTGTTGAGTTGGGCAACTACCTCCTGTGTGATGTCTGATTATCTTCAAGATCTACCTCAAAATGTCTCTCAATTATTTCAGGAATGTGTGAGAAAGGGCCCTATGTATGGTAAATTTTGACTGCCATCTTGTTCTCAAGTCATCTCCAATGTCAACTGTAAAACTGCTTTTCAATCATTCTCTGCTCTCTTTGGTTGTTAATTGGTTCTATCCATTTGTCACATATGGAAATGCTTCCACTGTATAAATTCAAGGAGGTTAAATTCTTGACTTTCTGTCCAAAATAAAGATATCTCCTCTGATGGAATAAAAAAATCAAGAAGGTATTGCAGAATATTAGAGGAAAGATTCCTTATGGACTTCTGTTTTGCAGCTTGTCTGTTGATGGATTTGAAAGAAAAGTGTAAATGGAGAATTATCTTGGCTAACGGGTCTAACTGGGGATGGCTACAAATCCTGATTGTTTTCTTACAAAGAAAATGGAGCTCAATGTTTAGCAAGCTTTGTTTTTCTATGGAAAAATCAATAAAAACCATTTTACTATATACTGCTTTGGTGAAAGTGGCTAAAGTCTAGGTGAAGTTAAAAGTGAATTGGTTTTCTTTAACAAAATTGTGGATGACACTAAGTAGCAAAGTTCATCCTATTCTTTAGTCAGGAGGTGTGGCAGAAGTCTGGAATGTAAAATTGCTCAAAAACATCTGCAATTGCCAGCAGTTAACTTATGGGAATAAAACCTTTTTTGTATAAGTGATTAGATTCTTGGGGCTTCAAAGAGAGTTGCAGCATCTTAATTACTTGGAACATAACTACTCCAGCTAAAAAAAAAAAAAAATCAAGGTGAAAACACACAGTAGAATTAAGCAGTATTATTTCAACCTTGAAATTGAAGCTTTATCTTATCATTGTATTATCCTGTAATGGAAAACTGAACTTGTGTTAATCAGTATTCCTGATTACAAATAGGGAAATTGTGAGGATTTTTCAGAGCCTTCCTTTTATTTTAAATGAAATGTCATGACTATGATTTAGATAGAAATATTTTGCAGAGGATAAAAGGCCCTTAAAATTCTGATAAACACAGGCTAACTTCTGAGATTTATAACTTAGTGAACTTTCTATGTATAAAACGTTTAGGTTAACTTATTTAAATAAATGATTGGATTGTTTTGCTGTCGCTGCCTCAGATGTTCTTGGTTAGGCTTTCTTTTCCATAAAGTACATTTAGTGATTAGCTGAGTACATTTAAATGCAATTTGTATTGAATAAGAAAAATCTGAAGATAAAGTAGCTGTAAACAACTAACTAAATAAATAAAGCTATAACCATGCAAAAGAGAGACACAAAGCTGAGAACTGAATAGATAGGAGAGTTGCAAGCATTGAATATCGATTTGGGGCTCTAGTTCACAATAAGCATGTGGGTCTATCTTGTTTGTTGGTTCTTTCATATTTTTAACCAGGCCCCAAACAAAGCAAAACAAAAAAGACATGAATATAATTATTTTATGTATAATTGCCTTCATGCCATTCTAGCAATTCTTGTTGAATGATCATGACAACACTGGCTCAGGGCTATAGAGGCACAGAGAGTTTCTAGACCATTTCAATACATGCAAGACAAAATGAGGTCCATATCTCTAAATCGCACTCCAAGTTTATAGCTGGTAAGACACTATTCAGACCTGGGTGTTTTCATACTAATCTTCAGCAGAAAATACTCACAATGTGGTACAGTTCCAAGACAGCTTAAGTGACCTAGGTCTTAAGGATTCCATTTCAAGGTACCTCATGGTTCTGATTCAACATGAAGGAGTAAATTTCAATTTCAATTCAAAAATTGAAATTTTCTCAGGATAAAATCTATAGTTGTATTCTCCAAAATCATTCACAGTTAAGAATTGAGATAGGTTTGTCAGACTGCAACCCATTTCCACTCTGGGTGCTCCAAGATCCCCATTTCCTGAGAGCCCTACCAACCAAAAGAGCAGAGTGGATCCTGAGAGTTTGTGCCAATGGCCATGAGAAAGCCTGGGATGCATATGAACCCATATAGGATTTCTCCTCTCTCATAAGCTCTGTTTCTTATATTCTGTGTGAAACCTGTTGGGGAGGAAAAAATTCACCTATACCATTCAACCTTCTTCTGCCTGGTCTAAGAATTAAATTGACATGAGAAAGAGTAGCAGGAAGAAATAAAATTTAATTGAATAGGTCCCGGGAAGCCACAATCATGCAAAGTGAGATATATATGTCATTTTAAACTAAAAACAAAACACTAAGGGTCTAAGATTTCAAAGGGAAGGAAAGCAACTTACAGGAAGATGAAAAAGAGTACATGTTTGGTAAACAAACATTTGCTGGCCCTTCAGAAACAATGTGACATGTTTTTAACCTTTTTAATTTTAAATTTTAACTTTTTAATTAAAATTTTTTTAAATTTTTTAAATTTTTTTCCAAAAAATTTGGAAAGAATTTTAACAAACAGACCTTGCTCAATTTCTCCCTGTCTACTACCCCTACTTCACATTATAATGTAGCTATTTATGGTGATAGCTCTCTTCCTGAAGTAGGAGCTTTATCTAAATCCTTTTAGGCAGGTAGAGAGAAGATCAAAGTTTTTTCCTGAGTTTTCTGGGCCTTGATTGTTTTTAGTTTGAAATAATCTTCCAGCCAAAATGGCACATCATGGGCTAACTTATTCTGAACTTCTACAACAGTAAGCATTTATAAATACCAATATATTTTATTATTTTCAGTAGAATGAGAGAGAGAGTTATACAGACTGAAAAGAAACTAGAGCATGAGAATTAAAAGAGTAATGTGCCATGATCAAAGTTCCTGAGGATTAAAAATAGAATTATTATAAACCTAAGAATGCAGAATACAAAGGAAAATAGGCTTAACCAAATGATGATCTGCTTCAGTTTTTTTTTTCATAATTTTTCTATCCAGTATAATTGTTTCCAAAATAAAAGAAGTAAAAATAATTCTTACATATAGGAATAGTTTTAGAAAAGCATTAAAATGTTCCATTCATTCTTTGTTTATAGACAAAATAGAGTGCTAACATGCTGACAAAGGGATTTTATGAAACTCAGTGTTCTGAATTAGATTCTACTCAAAAGCAGTCTCCTTTTTGGCAAGTGCCCTGGTTCCAAAGACAAAAGGTCATATTTTTTTCTTGTGGAAATTCTTTATTCTTTTATTTCTGACTTTTTACCCCACTGCTCATCTCCCTAGCTAGCTATTTTGGGTTAGTTATGCAGCTTAATTTGATCAAGCTTAGCACAGTGAGAGATCAGACTAATCTGGCTTCCTCCTTTTGGATCATTTACTGCAAAATGTTCTAGATCCTACTAAATTGCCAGAATCCTCTGACAATTGCAACATGGAGCATCTTTTGACACATCTTCATCTTTAAACTTCCTTCTAAATATTGGAGACTGAAAATACATGCACTGAGAGATCAAATGTATTCTTTGAAATGCAATTAGCTCAGTCTTGTTACCACAAATCATGTTGTTAAATATGCTTTGGATAATCACTTAACAGTATGTACACACACCCATGTACATAAACATATAGAATAACATTTTCTTCTGGTTTAAAAAAAAAACTCAAGAAGGAAAATACAATAATGATTTTGTTACATTTTATCTGTTACATGACTCAGTTTGACCTGAAATTCTTTTAATGGGCACAGTATATTGATATAATTAATTTCATTGGCAAGTGCCTGGAAATTTGAGTTCATTGAATCTTTGTTTTTTGTTTGTGATGTGGTTGATGCTTGTGATGTGTGTGTGTGTGTGTGTGTGTGTGTGTTCTGTCTCGCCATTAAATATGCATCTTACAATTCTTGAGAATTGCTTCTACTGGGTATGTAGCATCATTGCTCATGGAGTTTTATGTCAATATAACCCCTCAGAAATCCTCATTAACTCAACATAGAGCAATATAACATGAATTTTTAAGTTCAAATTTTTCAAAATCATTCTAGACCATTTAAGTTGGGTAGAGAGTTCAATATTGCTATATTTCTCATGCACAAATTCATTTTAAATAAACTAATATATACATTACAAAAGAAAATATGGAAAAAATATTTAAATAGTTAAAATCCTACCTCCATTAATTTTGAAAATTTTTTGAAGTTTTTCTTTCAGCCATTGCATTCTAAAACAGACTGCTTTCTCTATGACTTTATTTATAACCATTCTGAAAATACAATAGAAGGGTAGCAATCTGCTCCTATAAGAGGAGGCTTACAGTCTCTCTGCATAAGCTTTGATGCCCCCTATACAAACTGCCCCTCGTTTCTGTACCATCTTTAACCAGACCTGGTGAACATTATGGTCCCTGTTCACATATAATATCTTTTCTGGTCTCATCCTGTCATGTGCACAGATGGAAAAAAAATCACAGCAAAAACAATCCTTGATACTATCATGAAATTGCTGTATTAACCCACCCTTGAAACTTGAGTTCTCTAGGTTTTCTTAGTTATACGTGAACCCATAAATGTCCTTTTATTATTTAATTTTTTATTATTTAATTTAATCTGATTTTCTTTGCCCTCCCAATTTGCTTAACAAGCAATTGATGTGATAAATCACTTTGTAGCATGATATTTATGAGTGAAAGCTAATGAAGGGGGCTGCTGTGCCCCATCCTCCTAGGTGAAGATGTGCATTTTCAAGGATGCCTTCTAGTGCTGGTGTCTTATCTATTGCCAACCCGGAGTGAGCATTCCCTGCAGGACATCTCTGAACACATTAGCAGTATATATTGAGCTCCCACAGGGTGTCAAACCTTGTGTGAGGGCCCTGTGGTACTTATGAAGAATACTCAAGGCCTGGATTTCACAGAGAGGACAATTTAATATTAAGAAAGTGGTATGCACACATCAGTAAAAATACAAGTGTTGGAGGGGTCAGGGTGTGATACAAGAAGCTGTGGAATCAAAGTCAACTATACCTGTAATTGAGTCTGGCTTTATGACATTACAGCTTTGGAATTCTGATAGCGTTCCTGAGATTTCCAGAGCCCCAGTTTCCACATATGAAAAGAAGAAGCAGCACCAGCATTATTGCAATAGATAGTATTTATTAAATGCTTACCATATTCCAGGCATGCTCTTTAGTACTTTGCGTATTCTCACACAATTATTCCTTAGAATGAACTTAATATTCCCTATTTACCGATGCTGAAGTTGAGGCATAGAAAATTAAATAGACCCAAGGTCACAAAGCTAGCAAGTGAAGGAGCCAGCCTGTGATCCCAGGCAGTTCAAGTCCAATATCTGGATTCTTAACCTCTATTCTATACTGCCTACTGAGACTCTTGTGGGAATTAAATGAAGCAAGGTGTCTAAGGTATCTAGCAATGTGCCAAGACATAACTTCTGAATGCCCTCTGATTCCCTGATGAACTTAGAAATTTGCAAAAGAGAAGAGTTTACTTGAAAGTGAAACCTGACTTATGACTTTCAGGAAAAGGCAAAGAAAAGTTGTTCTATTTTTTTCAGGTGCAAAGAACATTTACCTGAACTTCACTATACATCTCTAGGTGTGAAATCCTTTCCTCTCAGAGTACATTAATTCTATTCTAAACCAGATTCATGTTTCAGCCTCCAAATCATTCTATTGAGAGTTTTAAAGGTAAAATCAGAAGAGAGATCATTCCTTAAAAATGATATAGCTGAGATGTAGGTTTCAATATGGACTTTGGAATACAAAGTTTTCTACAAAATATGCAAAGGCAAAGATTATTATTTCTTGTCCATTTATATTCTTAATCAGGAACATTTATTCACTCAGTAAACATTTATTAAGTTGATCACATAAGCACCTACCATATGCCAGACAGTACAAAGTCCTGAGACTAAAAAGACAATTTATCTGTGTTGTATCACTGTGGGGACATTTTCATTTCTTACTTCCTGTCATATTCTTCCTTCCTGGGGCAAGATTCCTTCCATTTAGTTTGAGGAAACCATGTCCTACTCCTTACTCTTAGCTTATGAGCTTCAGGAGAATCTGGATTCATTTCCTGGCTCCCTTCATATGGCATCTCTCTGGCTAAAATAATTTGTTTGGAGATTAGCGGACAAATTAATCCTATTAATCACATTGAACCTCAGAAGTCTGCTGAGAATTCTGGGACAAAAACACTGGTTCTCTCTTACTAGGTGGCATCATGGGAATATAAAATCCTTTGAGCTCTCAGCAGACAAATTTCCATCTTGAGAACAGCTAACCTGAGGATGAAACCCACCCCACAGAGGCCAGACTATTCAGATGGGGAAAAAATGACAACAAAAAGTACTCCTTGGTGCTCTCATTAAATTTCTGTGATGAAGCTACCTCTGAAACTTGGGCCCTCTAGTCCTTTCAGTTCTATGTGAACCAATAAATTCCCTTCTATTATTGAAGTCAGTTGAATTTGGATTTTATTTTCTTAGAAATAACAGATTTCTGATAAGAACTTTAGATCAGATTTACTTTAGGAACTTAGACCAAAGTTCTTATCTTTGATAATCATGAGAATACACTAACAAAATGAGTTGCCCTCACTCGCAGGTACTCCTAGCAAATATTTTAAGCTCCCTGGATCTCACAGGTACTCAGCTATTTAACCACAAAGGATCCATTAGTTGGCTGATTTGCCAATATACTTTTTAGGTTTTTTTATTATTCTATGTTTTCTGGTGCAATTACTGAGATGAAATGCAAGAACTGGCCAAATATCTAAGCATTTTTATAACTTATTGGAATGTTTCAACCAGAAATAGCATTTCTGATAAGAAAAGACTGAGTAGTAAACCTTTGGACTGATGTCTTTGATGATTGTCTTTAAAGATATTGTACTATATCTTCTATTGTCAAAATGTCCTACAAAACACTGGGTATACTAGAAAAAACAGCATCCTTAGGGGTGCCTGGGTAGCTCAGTTGTTAAGCGTCTGCCTTCGGCTCTGGCCGTGATCCCAGAGTCCTGGGATTGAGCCCCACGTTGGGTTCCCTGCTCTGCGGGGAGCCTGCTTCTCCCTCTCCCACTCTCTCTGCTGTGTTCCCTCTCTTGCTCTCTCTCCTCTCTACCTCTTCCTCTCTCTCTCTCTCTCTCTCTCGCTGTCAAATAAATAAATAATCTTTTAAAAAAAAGAAAGAAAAGAAAAAACAGCAACCATAACGGGGGAAAAGCATTATCACTGATCCTTCTGGTTTATTCAGCTTTCTCCCTGCCCCTCATTTGCTCTACACCACTCTCAGTAAACCTCTTGGTCTTGCTCAAATATTCTGGGCATGTTCCTACCTCTGGGCTTTTGCTTCGGTTCTTCCTTTGCAGCTGGATTGCTAATACTCGGGTTTTGTTCCTCTAGATATCCACATGGCACTCTTCCTAATCTTTTTATAGCCTTTACTTGAATACATCTTTTCTATGAGGTTTTCCCTGTCACTTAACCCAAAATTATTAACACTCCCCTACAAGCCAACAATTTCTACCCATTCCCTGATTTATATTCTCTAAAATACATAACCATCACTTAATGTACTATGTGCCTAGCTTCTTTGTATAGTGTCTGTCTATACCCACTAAAAGGTAGCCTTCACGAGGGCAAAATATTTTTGCTTTCTTCACAGCTGTGTCCTCAACAGTAAGAGTCCCTGGCCCTCATCAGCTGATAAATACATGTTTGCTAAATGGAGGAATCTGACCTTGTACTAAATTGGAATTGTTTGTATTCCTAGATATCACACCGCAAGAAAATCCCTAAGAAGAAAAATTTTAAGAGAAATGTAGTCATGTATGAGAAGAGATGAAAATAATTAAGAGTGTGTGGGGCTATGACTGAAATAGGAAACTCTAGAACAAGGGAAAACATAGTTGAAACTTGAAAGAAAAGCAACAGGGGTGCCTGGGTGGCTCAGTGGGTTAAGCCTCTGGCTTCGGCTCAGGTCATGATCTCAGAGTCCTGGGATCGAGCCCCGCATCAGGCTCTCTGCTCAGCAGGCAGCCTGCTTCCTCTTCTCTCTCTGCCTGCCTCTCTGCCTACTTGTGATCTCTCTCTGTCAAATAAATAAATAAAATCTTAAAAAAAGAAAGAAAGAAAAGCAACATGCTTTATTTGGCATGGGTAAGGAATCAAGACTTTCGATAGTCCGATGTAACATATTGTGAGAAAGTGTCTGAAACGTGTAATTCTGTGTGAATCAAGACCAGTTTAATGGGGAAAAATCTGAAAAACCTGCATCTGCCTCCAGCCTTCCCCGTGGTCAGCAAGGAGCCTCGTGGAGAAAAGACTGCGCGTCACCTACTCCACGGATGGGTCAGGGGGGAAGTGACATTGGATTATCCCTGCTCTTAGAAATAAAATCACAGGACAGAATTCAAAGGGAAGTTTTCAATTCCTGTCTTCAGAAGAGAGTCAAGAACTGTTACCAAGGGAATAAAACTGTAAGAACTTTGTAAATGTCTGTAACCTTCATCACTTTCCCACGTTTGTTATTTTTATCTCTTCAGTATTTTTCCCAGAGGAATTAGCAGGAAAACCCTTAGAACAAAAGAAGCCTGTGTGATTCTGTCAAAGTTAGGTAAATAAAGGGTCAAACTGGCCTGACTTCACAAGCCTCTGCCTTCCTTCTTGGTAGATAACAAAACCCCAAAAGATATAGTGGGGAACAGAGGCTAATCAAAAAGAGGAAAACTGGCTGAATCTTGCCAGCTTGCAACAAGAGAGAAAAGAAGAGCCCAGTGTGACATGGACTCTGCAGCTGGGCTGTAGAAATGTCTTGAAGTTCCCCAACATTTAAAATATCATTACCTCTAAAAGAATTCACATACAAATGCCTTTAAAAAGCTGCTTTAAATACATTTTGGTTGTTTTAAGCAAATGAGAAAGGCTTGGCAATTCTTTTTGGAAAGTGATGTTATGCCAAGCATGTCTAAAAGCCTCAAAATCCACCTTGGTGAGCACCACAACCCCAATCATAGACTGGCTACCTGATTAACTGGCTGGACCTTCTATGAATGTGTTGAGTAACTGCTTTTAAATGAATGTGTCCATGGAAATCTAGGATAGTACATTCCCTGGTCAAGGGAAATGGCTCTAAATAAGGCAAAATATCAAATGAATTTGATAATGAAGCAAGATTTTGTATCTTGCCTCTGAGAATGTTCAGAAAAATATGCCACACCAAATTGTCTATAAATGTTATCCCTACTTGCCAAGTTTACCAAATACATTAATCATGGACCATTGCTAGGCAGTTGTTTTCAACCTAGGCCCTAATATTTAACAAATTATATTCTCCCCCCAAAACTCTATTAATACATTTTTTATTAATAGATGAATGATTCTAGTCTCTTGATGGTACTTCAATCCTTGTGTTCTATCTCCTTGCATTTACATCTCAATAATATGCTGTAGATTACTGGGTTGAAACTCTGCTGCCATCCAAGCTTATCAGTAAACAATTGTGTCTACTGACTTCTTAAATGAAAACTACTCAAAAAACCCCAGGACAGCAAGAAGTAAAGTGAATAAATAAGATCTCCCTTAGACCTACTGTTTACTTTTGGAATAAGTCTTCCATAAAGTGATGAGCTGTCCCAGATGGCCAGCCAGACACATTCCTTGAATGATGAGATGGGTCCCCAACAATAGTGAAGTGTTCCGTCAATCCCTGAGTGCTGTAACAATATACATGTGCGAACATTCTGTCCCAAAGAGAGGATTTCTGGTAAAATAATTTGGCTCCCTCTCCCAATTCAAACAACTGCAGATACATTGCAGTGTGTCATTTTTAATAAAGATAGGTAGCCTGCTGCTTCTTCATACTGGAGCTGTGCTGTATGCTGTGAATAACAGGGAAGCTACAGTTTAGCCACACAGGCCTGTGAAGTACTCATGGAAATATAAATTGGAGCCTCTTCCACCAGCTCCATAGTGAGCATTCCTATTCTTTGCACACTTCATAGGGTTATGGGGTAATCCCTCTTTTTTTTTTTCCTGGAGTATTCAAATTTGAGTCAGCAACCAGCATAAATGTTATGAACTTTCTCACTACCAACAGAATTAAGTGGCAAAATTAATACACAGGTAAGCTGTGCTGTGTTCCCATTCCAAGCTAAATGATTCACTGAACAACTCATGTTTGCCATTTCGTGTGACCCCAAGATTTGTAGACACATCTTCATGTTCTTACACTAACAATGCTATGCTCTTGGAGAAAGCTTCTAGAAAATCAAGCAGGAGAAGTCAAAGTGTAGAGGAGTGTGTTGGAAGCATTCAAAATGGATAGTTCTAAAGCTGCAGGGCCCCTCAGTTCTGGTTATTAATAAAGCAGTTGGCACCCAGTTTCTCTTCTATATGGTCAGTTCTGCATTAACCTTGCCAGTAAGTAAAGATTACTGGGTGTGCAACACAAAAAGGGAACATAATCTTGACCCCTTGGCTTGATATAACGAGTTTATTGTTGGTACAGCCACTGTAGAAAAGAGTATTGAGTCTCCTCCAAAAAAGTAAAAATAAAAGTACCATGTCATCCAATAATTCAATACCAGATATTGACCCCTCAAAAACAAAACCACTAATTTAAAAATATATATGCGCCCCTGTGTTTATTGCAACATTATTTATGATAGTGAAGATATGGAAGCAACCCAAGTATCCATTGACAGATGAATGGATAAAGATGTTGTCATATATATATATATATGTATATATATATACACATATACATGTATGTGTATATATATATACATATATATATATACACAATGTAATGTTACTTAGCTGTAAAAAGAGATCTTGCCACTTGTGACAACATGGATGGGCCTAGAATGCATTATGCTAAGTAAAATAAGTCAAAAAAAGACAAATACCATATGACTTTACCTATATATGGAATCTAAAAAAAAATAATAATAATAATTAAACAAACAAACAAAAAAGCACCATCAGACCTACAAGTACAGAAAACAAACTCATGGATGCCAGAAGGGAGGGAGCTTGGGGAAGGGGAAGAATGGGTGAAGGGGAGTGGGAGATATAAGCTTCTAGTTATGGACTGAGTTAGCCGTGAGACTAAAAGTTCCAGCATCGTGAATACAGTCAATGGTATTGTAATAGTGTTGTATGGTGACAGATGG
Source organism: Mellivora capensis (assembly GCA_004024625.1). Lineage (NCBI taxonomy): Eukaryota > Metazoa > Chordata > Mammalia > Carnivora > Mustelidae > Mellivora > Mellivora capensis. Next base: position 5,108 of record PISX010026241.1, on the reverse strand, counting down.
TAACTACACTTTGGTGAGCATAGCATAAGGAATACAGAAGTTGAATTACTATTTTGTATACCTGTACCTAATATAACATTGTATGTCAACTATACTCAAATTAAAAAAAAAAAAAGAGTTTATTGCTGGACTAAAAGAAGAAAGTACGTGATAGAGAGGCTTTGGTATCAGGACCCATTTCCTGACATGAATAATCATTACCAAGCCTATGCGTATATAATGGATGACTAGCATCAAAATAATCTATTTTTTAAAAGGTCCATAAACATTTTTTTTCCAATTTTAAACACAAAGCGTATCTTCAGATTCTCAATGCCACTTATATAGCCCTAAATATACCTTCACATAAACTGGAGCTCTCTGCCCTATATTCTAACCTTTAGGAAATTTCTGGAAGTTCTTACTATACCTTACTATATTTACTATAAACTCTCAGTACAAGTTTGGGTATTATGATCAAGAAATTCTACTTGAAATATGTAGTTTAAATAAACATATTGACAAGTGTTAATTATGGGGAGGGTAGTATAAATGTGATTTGTCTTCAATCACTCCTACTAGTCACACTTTATTGAATTTTGATACCTCAACCATTAAAGAGAGTGCGAGATCCTTGAACTCTCAGGGTGCTTTTGACAATTACAACTCGGTTCACGTTGGTTTAAACTTCAGTCATGTATTGCTTCATGAAGCTTTCCTTCTCTCAAGAGAGACTGAGCTTCTGGGCAGATGGAATAAGAACACAGATAGAAGCATGCACTGCACTACACATCTCCCTTCCACCTCCATTTTTGATGTTGGGTTAAGGAAGAGAGATGAGGAAGGAAGGCAAACATCCTGTTATATATCAGGGCAAGAGCACTGCAGGTGTTTTGGATTAGTACTGACTGGCAATGCCCCCTGTCTCATCACTGTTGGAATGTTGACCTTTGTGGCTACAAGTATGAGATTTGGTCTGCCCAGGGGAGCTTCCTCAGTACTCTGTTCAGACTTGGGCTTAAACTCATCTTCAGCTTTTAAGCAAGAGCTATTGGGTTCTCCATATCCAGTGCAGGATAACCTCGGTTAGGTGGGGAACCAGCAATGCCATCTTGGGTCAGTTACATTCCATGGTGTCCCAGACTCAAAAAAAAAATTCAAGTACCAGTGCCCTTACCAATCAGACAGTGGAAACATAGCCAAGTTTGGAATAAAGGGTTACCTAGAATCTTTTCTTTTCAGCTTTGGCATTAACTAAGATAAAAATCAGATTTAACATCCTATAATATTTAAATAGGAAAAATGCATTAAATTGCCTGCTGTAAATGACAGCTCCACAATTGGCTGTCTCTGTGAGCTTGACTAAGTCACAGTATCTCTGAGCCTAAATTTCCTCGATTCTAAAATGGATAGTAATGGTCCCTGCTTCATGGTTATCTTAACTATATGGATATGTCGGGTTAGCTATATGAATAAAAAATTATATTTTTAAAATCCAGATTTCTGTTACATGTTGAAATTAAAACTTCAACAGTATAAAAAAAGAGCAGGGACCATGGATCTAATGTTTCACTAAACATCCTCTGCTTTCCAACGAATTTGAAGCAGGTAATCCTCAGACTTAGGAAAACATTGTTTTAAGATGAACATGAAACTTTCTGGGGTGCCTGGGTGGCTCAGTGGGTTAAAGCCTCTGCCTTTGGCTCAGGTTATGATCCTAGGATCCTGGGATCGAGCCCCTCATCGGGCTCTCTGCTCAGCAAGGAGCCTGCTTCCCTTTCTCTCTGCCTGCCTCTCTGCCTACTTGTGATCTCTGTCAAACAAATAAATAAAATCTTTAAATAAAGAAAAAAAGATGAACATGAAACTTTCTCACCAATGGATACCTGGGATTGTTTGCAGCTATTTATATCTTAGTTCTCAAGGAATGCCTTGCACTAACAGAAAAAACACAGGTGCAACTTGTATGACATTGATTCTATAGTTACTGAAATTAAGTGACGTTTTGAAATAATTATAGCTTTGCATACTTACTATGCACGGGCAACTCTATTACCAGATAGTGTTTCTTAGAGGTGTAGAAAAGAAACTGACCTTGAAAGTAATAAAGCACTGAATTATAACTTCACCTAAAGGGAAAATGGCAAATCTTGATTTTTGTTATACAAATAATGGACATTTAATAAAAGAAGCAAAGCAGTTACAGCAAATGATTTTTTTTCCTAAGCATACTTCCTAGAAAATTTTTATTATCTTTTATCTCCGTGTTAGATAGGGATGGCATATTTGAAATCATGTAATAATAAGTGTTATGCTAAATATTTGCCTGGGAAGTTTTTAGATTCTTGATTTAAATGTGTGATTTTCTCCTTCTGTCTCTGTCTATCCTTCTCTGATTCAGAGCATTTCTCTTACACCAAGAAATCATCTAGGAAAATTTTTTTTAGCATTTTAAATAATCTCTGATTATTATTATTATTTTTGTTCTCCACCCCAACCTCCCCTCCCTCTCCTCCACACCACCACTATTCCGCAACAGGTAAATTAAAATATTCCTGCTTCTGAGTAAGAAATACATTGAAATGGTAAGTGGCAATAAACCACTGGCAAAAAACAGTGATCATAATATTGAAATTTTTAAATAAAATAATGGACTATCTAACCACTTTGTATGCAGCAAGAAAATGATAGCATAAATGAGGAGGTCCTTTTTCTAAAGTAAACTTATCTTTGTCTCTGATTCAGGAGGGACCACCCCATCATCCAGACTTTTCTACAGGGGATAGATTTGTAAGTAAAATTTTTTGGAAGAGTCTCTTTGCTTATTCTGATATCTGTGCAGCCCATGATTTTGCAACTGGGCTTGTCCTTATTTAAAATAATTTTGGACCTGAACCAGAAAAGTTGTGTTGTATAGACTCAGTTTGATTTCCCATAGTGCTTCAAATCAGCATTAGAAGCATTATGTAAGAGACAAATTTGTTCTTGTGTCTCTTCATGTGCAAAGCATAATTCAGTCCTGCAGAGAGCTCATTGCGTTCAGACAACCAAAGCATGTGTGAACCTTATGTTATTCTGCCCTTTCACAATATTTAAAAACTGATACCCATCTCTTCAAGAGGATAAGGGTTTTTTTAAGTTAAAAAAAATTCAGTGCAGGCTTGGCCTGCATTAATTCCATTAAATTCTTCAAATACATACCAAGTTAATGAAGGCTAAACCACGGTGGGCTAAATTTTTTGATAAATATCGAAGTCTTCTTTGATCCTGATAACCCACAAATGTTCAGCATGAGTGAGTTTTCACGGTCAGCAGGCAGTGATTTTGATATTTAACTTAAGCTCTTGCCCAATGTGGTTTACTTCACTTATGTGGATGGTATGCTTAGAAATAAGAAGCAGGAAAAATTGGAAACAGCAGAAGGGCACAAGACATGACATATAAGGCACTTTTTCCCGTTTGGCTAAGCGTCTACATCATTTATTTGTCGAAGACTCTCTCTTTGCATGACGTTCTATGGAAGTAAAATAAACAAAATCTCAGAGAACACGTCTTCATTTTATTTTATTGACCAGCACTTGTCTACTTTGTTTTATGAATCCGGGTCTTCCTTTCCCATCATGGTAAAGCGGTAGGAAATGAAGTAGGGGGGAGATGTATAAACAGAAATTCACTGGGAAGAACAGCCTTCTCTTTCAAAGCTTCAGTGATAATAAATGGGAACCCTCAACAAATTCACCATAATCTCAAAGTTCCCCAATTTTTCCTGGGCCAGAATAAGTCCTACCTTTAATTTGTAGGATTCAATGGCCTTAGGATTCAAAAGAAAGAGAGAAATGTATTTATACAGTTTATGCAACATATATATGTAACCTACTCTATGATTCCATTTAGATGCTCTTAGAAATCAGGACAGTCGTCATCACTGTCAAGGGTAGAAACAAGGATAGAAGGAAGCATGAGATGACTTCTGACATGCTGATCATCTTGTTTTACTTGGTCTTGTTGTTATTTGCATTCAATTTTTGAAATGTGTTTAAGTTGTATATTTATAACATATATACTTTCTTCATCCTTTTATTTAGTAACATTTTTTAAAATTTATTTGAGAGAGAGAATGAATGAGAGAGAAAGAGAGAGCGTGACTGGGGAGAGGAGCAGAGGGAGAAGGAGAAGCAGACTCCTCACTGAGCAGGGACCCCGATGAAGGACTCGATTCCTGGACTCCAGGATTATGACCTGAGCTGAAGGCAGATGTTTAACAGACTGAGCCACCCAAGCACCCCCTCCATTTATTTTGAAATGGAAAATAAATATATAAATATTTATGTATGTTACCCATGTTTTTCTTAATCTCAGCACCATTGACATTTTAGAACACATAATTCTTTGATCTGGGGGGTGGGGGTAATCCCTTGCATTGTAGAATGTTTAGAAGCATTCTTGACCTCTACTTATTAGATTGGAGTCACATAACTCTTTCCCAGTTGGGACAATAAAAACTGGAAGTGTCTTCAGGATTGTGAAATGTCTCCTGGGAAACAAAATCTTGAGAACCTCTGGTGAAACCTATCATTGTTAAAACTATATATCAGATGTGTAGAAGAAATAGTTCTTTAAGACTGTTGCCTCATAGCAATGAGTAGTATTATCAGACATGGAGAAGATTCTGTGGGTTGGCATTATTTGAAATTCATGCTACCTTCAACATTATTTAAGTCTATTATAGCTTTGATACGCCATGTTTCCCACTGCTTAATGTTCATGCATAGCTTCTATAAATCAAATACAGCCAATTCAGAAAAGTTTTTGACAACTGATTGATTGATTAATCTCAGTTTTGAGCAGAATAATTGGCAAGAAAAGGGAAACCAATATAGGACTACATTATTTATAGAAACAAAAGGGCTGAAAATTACCTGCAAGACAAATACACAAGGATATTCTCAGTTCTAATAACAAAACCTTACTTTACAAATGGCTCTGAAGGCAGACAAGTAAGTCTTAAAAGGAATGAAAGTTACCAAATCTCTGGGCACGAGGAATTCCTAATACAAGTTCAGATTGTTCACAAAAACTGATAAAATTAGTAGTAACTGGGTTATTACAGAGACAAGCCAAACAAGAAA
>PISX010026240.1:0-24806 GCA_004024625.1 Mellivora capensis | reverse complement strand
TCACTTTGTCCAATGGTATACGAGAAAACCTGTTCATTCACGAGCCAGCCAACTGCGTGGGCAACCGTACCTATTAATGATGTAGGAAAGATTAGGTTAGGGTTGAAAGCAAACAGCCGAGAAAGAATTCCCGAGATGTCTTTGGTGCAGAAACGTGATTTTATTAAAGTATGGGACGGGACCCATGGGCAGAAAGAGCCTCACTGATGTCAGGAGGAGAGACCTATTATATCCTTTCAAGGTGGGAGAAGGTCAGGGATGGCGTAAGTCTCTAAAACTTTTGGAAGCAAGGTTTCCAGGACCTTGAGAGGGTTCGCTATTGTTGGGAAAAGGTCATTTATTACCGTCTAATAAAACCTTAGTCATGAGACCCCTCAGATGTGATTCAGTGGGCCCTATGCTTGGGGGGGGGGTGGTGTGTGGTTAGAGATTAAGGAAGTTCCTGAGGAATTTGTATACATTCAAGTAGACTTACAGGATCCTGGGGGAGGGGAGGCTTAGGCTAGGATTGCCTTTGGCCCTTAGCAAAGTTTTGTTTCGTTTTGTTTTTCCCTTAGCAAATACTAACACCGAGGCAGTTGAGTCCCTAGAGGAATGGCACTCTGCCTGTTTCAAGGACTTCTCAATGGGGTGTAGGTAGTAAGGAGATTTAATGATCTTTCTTCTGTGTTTGTTTGTTTCCCACATCAATTAATACTTGCCAGTCTGGACTTTGAAAATGAAATTCTGTTTTTAAGAGACATTTCTTTAATCAGAATTATGCTATCAGTTCATGATTATAATCCATTGCTGTTTTATGTGATCTACCTGTTCCCATGTTTTGCTCATCGCTTTTAATTGAGTTGAATCTTTAAAATTGATTTGAAATCTTTATATAGTAAGAAAATTGATCCCCTTTCTGTTGTTAGTATTACGTATATTTTCTCCATATTTCTTCATTAAGCAGGGTACTGGCTTGTGTGTGTGCATGTGTGTGTGGGACTGTGTATGGTTTATCTGTTTGCTTGTTCGACGTATTGGGGGTACGTATATGGGTACGTATATCCTGCCTTAAAGAAGGAGTTTTCATGAGGAATGGGAGATGACTTTCATCCACTGCTCTTTTTTTTTTTTTTAAAGATTTTATTTATTTGAGAGAAAAAGTGTGCATATGAGCAGGGGAGACGGACAGAAGGAGGCGGAGAAGCAGATTCCCCACTGAGAGCCCAAGTCAGGACTTGATCCCAGGACCCTGGGACCATGACCGGAGCTGAAGGCAGATGCTTAACCAACTGAGCCACCCAGGCGCCCCATCCATTTTTCTTTAAGTCCACATGGAAAAATGGCCTGCTATTAAAATGCTTAATGATTCAATCAATAGCTTTCCTTAGGCTACTTCTTTCCTTGGGGATGATGCTTTAGTTAATAAAAATTGCATCTGATTTCTGCTAATAGTTTGCTTGTGGTTTTTGTTTGCATTAACGGATAGGATTACTTTTTTCTTTTACACTTGTACCAACTTGATTAGAAATTTTTACCAATATTAATGCAGGTCTTTCAAAATTAGGAAGATTTTTATCTTGCTGTATTGTGTCCCAATTTAAAAAGTTTCATCATCATATGTAATAAGTAGAGTTCCATAAGATAAACTCACAACTTCCCTTTAGCTTTATTCCCTCATTTTACTAGGTTTATTCTTTCCTTTCCCCTGGATGAAATGCCGGGCAAGACCAAAAGGTTTTTTGTTTATTCTCGTATAATACTGTTAAAATTTTTAATATTAATTATTATTAATTTCTGGATAATGCTATCATTGATAGTAATTACCATTAATTAGTGGGTTAATTATTAATATTAACCAGGCATTAATATTAATACTACCGTCATACTCAAATTCCCATGTATTTAAATTTCCACAATGCTGTGACTACCTACATTGGACCAAGAGACAATATTTTTCTGTGATTCCAGTCTCCGCCTTTCTAGTTAAACCACTCTCTACTCCTGCACACTTTCACCAGTGTCAAGAGTTCAGGACTCATTCTGTCTTCCTGCTACAGAAACAAGAAAACACCTTTATCATTTCACGCACTTCATCATCCTAATTTGGATTTTTATATTAGGCTTCCTCTATTTTAAGAATACTGTAAAAAACCTTTATGCTTCTCAGCTGTATCGTCACTCATGTGATTCTAATTGTAAAGCCTTTTGGTTGATTGTGCTCCACTGCTTCTTCCCTGTTCCTTCTCTCCCTAGTATCGTATCTGTCGTCTTTACATTTTAGGTTTTTGGAAAATTTGCTTGATTTTCTTTTCTATAGCAATGACATATGGTTGGATTGAGTCCTGGGATAATCATAGGACTTTTTTCTCTTCTTTTTCATTGTCACCAAAAAAGATGAATTACCCAGGTGTAGGAGGCATAAAACCTTAAAAACAAACCAAATACTGCCCCGTGGCTGACCCTTACAAATTAAATAACCCTCTCTTAGCGACAGAACCATCGACCTAGTTCGGAAGAGCATTTAAAAACAAAAATACTCCCTGCTGACAAGAGCACAGGTTTTCAGACAAGAATTCTGTTTCAGCTGTATAATATATTTTGGAACAGAATTCATTAAGTCTTAAATTCTAGCAGATCATGATGTGCATGGTATCGCTAAATCGTGAATTGTTTCTTCACTTGAATATAAGAAAGCAACTCAAAAGCCAAATATTTTGTTTGTGTTGTAGCATTTAAAATTTTTGAACAGCTTGCCAGCCTTTCAAATAAGAATTTTTTACATTTAAAAATCCAGATTTTCAGCTTTTCTTGGAAAACTGGAAAATCTGGTAATACTGGTCGTGTGTGTGGTGCGTAGCATCTCGCTGACACTCAGTAAAATACCCACTGCAGTGATCATCGGATTTATCCCCTGGTGGTTCTAGACACAGTGCGCTGGCCACGAGCATTTGCGCGTGAGAGGCCTGATTGTGCGTAAGAAGGATGGGTGCTCCCGTGTGCTCTCCTGCAGCCTGTGAGCACACAGACCCAGCTGTGTCCTCAGCATCACCCCACTGCGATTTCTCCTCCAAAAGGCTCTGTTGCCCCCCTTCCCCCAGTTTTTCCCATTCTGGTTCTCCTTCATAAACGTATAGCTATTTTAATACTTCTCCAAATGCATGCTGATGTTTTTATGAACAACATGACAGTTAATGAAAATTCCTTTCTCCGGGTTCTTTAGACAAAAGTCACAGTCCACCTTGATTGGCCTCCTTGACATTTAAGCAAAGATTGGAAGGAGCTTGCCCCAGAAAGCTGCAGGAGGCCAGGAGGAAGGGGCAGTTTCACAAGGCCCTCAGGCAGCCATATGCATGCCCTGTTGGAGGAACAATAAGATACCCGGTGTAGCGGGACTTGAGTGAGAAATAACCTCAAACCAAAGAGGTTTGTTGAGTGAGTCACACTGTAATGCTGTTCCCTGTCATCATATTTGTTGCATTTCTCTAGGTTATTACCTGCCCCCCCCCCATATGAAACTTCCATTGTTGAGTCAGGTCTGGGTGGTGCAGATGGTTTTCCATGTTAAGGATCTCTTCTTTTCTGGTTTGAATTATGCAATATCTTCGGTAGCGTTGATGTTGTTTTTGGAAATGTTTTTGGTGAGGTTTGGTGGAGTCTGCCGCTGAAAGAATTCTTGAGACATCTTTAAAATGGTGGTTTCATTAAAGCACAGGGACAGGACCTGTGGGCAGAAGGGGCTGCTGTCCCAAGACTGGGAGGAGTGACTGATCAATACTTGGAAGTTGGAGTTAAGGAAAAAGGAATGTGTTTTTTTGTGTGTATGTGTGTTTGTTTGTTGTTTTATTATTAACATATAATGTATGCTTCAGTGGTACAGGTCTGTGAATCATCAGTCTGACACATTTCACATTTCATGCTCACCATAGCACATGCCCTCCCAGGGTCCGTCACCCAGCCACCCTATTCCTCCCCTCGCCTTCCACAGCCCATGGTTTGTTTAGTGAGATTAAGGGTCTTTTATGGTTTGTCTCCCTCTCTGGTCCCATCTTGTTTCATTTTTCCCTCCCTGCCCACCATGACCTCTTGCCCTGCCTCTCAAATTCCTCATATCAGGGAGACTATATGATAATTGTCTTTTTCTGATTGACTTATTTTGCTCAGCATAATACCCTTTAGTTATTTCTGCAATACATGGCGTTGCAAATGGCAAGATTTCATTTCTTTTGATGGCTACATAGTATTCCATTGTCTATATATACCACATCTTCTTTATCCATTTATCTGTTGATGGGCATCTAAGCTCTTTCCATAGTTTGGCTATTGTGGACATTGCTGCTCTAAACATTCGGGTGCACGTGCCCCTTCAGATCACTACATTTGTATCTTTAGGGTAAATACCCAGTAGTGCAATTGCTGGGTCATAGGGTAGCTCTACTTTCAAATTTTCGAGGAACCTCCGTGTTGTTTTCCAGAGTGGCCGCACCAGCTTGCATTCCCACCAACAGTGTAGGAGGGTTCCCCTTTCTCCGCATCCTCGCCAGCATCTGTCATTTCCTGACTTGTTTAATTTTAGCCATTCTGATTGGTGTGAGGTGGTATCTCATTGTGGCTTTGATTTGTATTTCCCTGATGCCGAGTAATGTTGAGCACTTTTTCATGTGTCTGTTGGCCATCTGGATGTCTTCTTTGCAGAAATGTCTGTTCATGTCCTCTGCCCATTTCTTGATTGGATTATTTGTTCTTCGGGTGTTGAGTTTGATAAGTTCTTTATAGATTTGGGATACTAGCCCTTTATCTGATATGTCATTTGCGAAGATCTTCTCCCATTCTGTCAGTTGTCTTTTGGTTTTGTTAACTGTTTCCTTTGCTGTGCAAAAACTTTTGATCTTGATGAAGTCCCAGTAGTTCATTTTTGCCCTTGCTTCCCTTGCCTTTGGCGATGTTTCTAGGAAGAAGTTGCTGCAGCTTAGATTGAAAAGGTTGCTGCCTGTGTTCTCCTTAAGGATTTTGATGGATTCCTGTCTCACACTGAGGTCTTTCATCCATTTTGAGTCTATTTTTGTGTGTGGTGTATGGAAGTGGTCCAGTTTCATTCTTCTGCATGTGGCTGTCCAATTTTCCCAACACCATTTGTTGAAGAGACTGTCTTTTTTCCACTGGACATTCTTTCCTGCTTTGTCAAAGATTACTTGACCATAGAGTTGAGGGTCCATTTCTGGACTCTCTATTCTGCTCCATTGATCTATGTGTCTGTTTTTGTGCCAGTACCATCCTGTCTTGATGATGACAGCTTTGTAATAGAGCTTGAAGTCTGGAATGGTGATGCTGCCAACTTTGGTTTTCTTTTTCAACGTTCCTCTGGCTATTTGGGGTCTTTCCTGGTTCCATATAAATTTTAGGATTATTTGTTCCATTTCTGTGAAAAAAGTTGATGGTATTTTGATAAGGGTTGTATTAAATGTATAGATTGCTTTAGGTAGCATAGACATTTTCACAATATTTGTTCTTCCAATCCAGGAGCATGGAATGTTTTCCGTTTCTTTGTGTCTTCCTCAACTTCTTTCATGAATACTTTATAGTTTTCTGAGTACAGATTCTTTGCCTCTTTGGTTAGGTTTATTCCCAGGTATCTTATGGTTTTGGGTGCAATTATAAATGGAATTGACTCCTTAATTTCTCTTTCTTCCTTCTTGCTGTTGCTGTATAGAAATGCAACTGATTTCTGTTCATTGATTTTATATCCTGACACTTTACTGAATTCCTCTATGAGTTCTAGCAGTTTTGGAGTGGAGTCTTTTGGGTTTTCCACATAAAGTATCATGTCATCTGCAAAGAGTGAGAATTTGACTTCTTCTTTGCCAATTCAGATGCCTTTTATTTCTTTTTGTTGTCTGATTGCTGAGGCTAGGACTTCTAGTACTATGTTGAATAGCAGTGGTGATAATGGACATCCCTGCCGTGTTCCTGACCTTAGTGGAAAAGCTCTCAGTTTTTCCCCATTGAGAATGATATTTGCTGTGGGTTTTTCATAGATGGCTTTGATGATAGTAAGGTATGTACCTTCTCTACCTACAGTTTGAAGTTTTGATCAAGAAAGGGTGCCGTACTTCATCAAATGCTTTTTCAGCATCTATTGAGAGTATCATATGGTTCTTGTTCTTTCTTTTATTAATGTATTGTATCACACTGATTGACTTGTGGATGGTGAACCAACCTTGCAGCCCAGGAATAAATCCCACTTGGTTGTGGTGAATAATCCTTTTAATGTACTGTTGGATCCTATTGGCTAGTATTTTGGTGAGAATTTTCGCATCTGTGTTCATCAAGGATATTGGTCTGTAATTCTCCTTTTTGATTGGGTCTTTGTCTGGTTTTGGGATCAAGGTAATGCTGGCCTCATAAAATGAGTTTGGAAGTTTTCCTTCCATTTCTATTTTTTGGAACAGTTTCAGGAGAATAGGTATTAATTCTTCTTTAAATGTTTGGTAGAATTCCCTGGGAAGCTGTCTGGCCCGGGGCTCTTGTTTGTTGGGAGATTTTTGATGACTCCTTCAGTCTCCTTACTGGTTATGGGTCTGTTCAGGTTTTCTATTTCTTCCTGGTTCAGTTTTGGTAGTTTTATGTCTCTAGGAATACATCCTTTTCTTCCAAGTTGTCAAATTTGCTAGTGTATAGTTGCTCATAATATGTTCTTATCATGTTTGTATTTCTTTGGTGTTGGTTGTGATCTCTCCTCTTTTATTCATGATTCCATTAATTTGGGTCCTTTCTCTTTTCTTTTTGATAAGTCTGGCCAGGGGTTTATCAATCTTACTAATTCTTCCAAAGAACCAGCTCCTAGTTTCATTGACTTGTTCTACTGTTCTTTTGGTTTTCTTTTCATTGATTTCTGCTCTGATCTTTATTATTTCCCTTCTCCTGCTGGGTTTAGGTTTTCTTTGCTGTTCTTTTTTCAGCCCCTTTAGGTGTAGGATTAGGTTGTGTACTTGAGACCTTTCTTGTTTCTTGAGAAAGGCTTGTATTGCTATATATTTTCCTCTCAGGGCCCCCTTTGCTGTGTCCCAAAGATTTTGAATAGTTGTATTTTCATTCTCATTTTTTTCCATGAAATTTTTAAAAATTATTCTTTAATTTCCTGCTTGACCCATTCATTCTTTGTTCTCAGCTTGCTTTCTGCTCCCTCATCACTGTGAGGAGATTTCTCACATAGAGTACAGTGAGAAAAGTACCTGTCTTCCCCCCCCTACCCCGGCCCCAACCACCTCACTCTTACTGTTTGGAATAATTTGAGAAGGCTGTGTATTAACTCTTCCTTAAACATTTGGTAGAATTCTTCTGTGAAGCCGTCTGGTCCTGAACTTTGGTTTGTTGGGAGTTTTTTGATGACTGATTCAGTTTCATTACTGCTAATCAGTCTGTTCAAAATTCTTATTTCTTCCTGATTCAGATTTGGGAGGTTATGTGTTTCTAGGACTTTATCTATTTCTTCTAGGTTGTTTAATTTGTTGACATAATTTTTCATAATACTATTTTATAATCCTTTGTATTTCTGTGGTGTTGTTTTTTCCTCCTCTTTCATTTCTGATATTGCTTTTTTGTGTCCTCTCTTCTTTTTAATTTGATGAGTCTGCCGAATGGCTTATCACTTTTGTTGATCTTTTCAAGGCTCTAGCTCCTGGTTTTATTGATGTGTTCTATTGGGTTTTTAGTTTCTATTTTTGTGCTCTGATCTTTATTATTTCCTTTCTTCTCTCAGTTTTGGGTTTTGTTTGTTCTACTTTTCTAGCTTGTTTAGTTTGTTTGAGATTTTTCTTGCTTCTTGAGGTGGGCCTGTATTGCTCTTAAGTTTTTCTTAGAATAGCTTTTACTACATCCCAAAGATTTTGGACCTTGTGTTTCCATTTTCATTTGTCAGTGTTTATTTTTATTTCTTCTTTGATTTCTTGGATGACCTCTTTATTGTTAGTAGCATGTTATTTAACCTCCATGTATTTTTGCTCTTTTCAGATTTTTTTCTTGTGGTTGATTAGTAGTTTCATAACATTGTGGTCAGAAATGATGCCTAGCATGACTTCAAACTTTTTGAAGTTGTTAAGGTTTGTTTTGTAGCCTAGTATGTGATCTTTCCTTCAGAATGTTCCATGTACACTTGAAAAGAATGTGTATTCTGCTGTTTTAGGATGGAATGTTCTGACTATACCTGTTAAATCCATCTGGTCCAATGTGTCATTCAAAGTCACTGTTCCCTTGTTTTTTTGTTTGGATGATCTATCCAATGATGTAAGTAGGGTACTAAAGTCCCCTACTGTTACTGTATTACTATCAATTACTTCCTTTTTGTTGTTATTAACTACTCTATGTATTTGGGTGTATTTGGGCATAAATATTTACATTCGTTATATCCTTCTGTTGAATTGTTAAATTTTAAGATTTTATTTATTTATTTGACAGAGAAAGGGAGAAGGGCAGAGGGAGAGGGAGAAGCAGGCTTCCTGCACAGCCAGGAGCTCGATGCGATGTGGGGCTGGATCCCAGAATCCCGGGATCATAACCTGAGGTAAAGGCAGATGCTTAACTGACTGAGCCACCCAGACACTCCCTATTACAGGCTTTGTTTTAAAGTCTTTTATTCTGATGTAAGTATTGCTATTCTGGCTTTCTTTTCACATTCATTTGCATGATAAGTGTTTCTCTGATCCCTCACTTCCTATCTGCAGTTGTCTTTAGGTCTGAAATGAGTCTCTTGTAGGCAGCAAAAAGATGGGTTTTGCTTTTTTATGCATTTTGTCACCCTGTGTCTTTTGATTGGAGTGTTTAGTCCACTTACATTCAAAGTAATTTTTGATAGGTATGTACTTCCTGCTATTTTGTCATTTGTTTTATGGTTGTTTTGTAGTTCTTTGTTCCTTTCTTCTCTTGCTCTCCTCTCATGGTTAGTTGGCTTTCTTTGTACTGTACAGAGATGTCTTTCAGAGACTCCATATTTAGTTGAATTCATTTAATTGACTATTTAGGGTGTTGATTTGATTGAAGTGTCCATTTTCCTCTGCCTTATGGGGAAAAGGTTGTGGGTTTTTTTTTTTTAATCTTTTATTCTTATTTTGTTGCCATAGATTTGTGTGGTTCCAGGTGGATGACTTTGTATTATCATGCATATAGTGGGGAATTTCATCATTTTATGTTACCTCTTTGGAGAATTATGTGGATAGAGGAAGAGAGACCAGGGAGAGGGGGACCCTGGGGCTTTTGAGTTGCTTCCTCAGAACATTCCCTTCCAGCACTTTTCCCTGAAGCATGGCTCCATATACAAAGAAAGCAGAAAGTTGCTCTCATTCTTGCCTGCAAACTCCTGTGTCACAGTAATTTCATATATGTCTTCAGCTGACCAAGGGCTATCATGGCAGAGCTGTGGTCATCCTTACTCTGTCCCACCATCCTTCCCTCCTCTATCTGAGCAACTGCGTCCTGCACAGATGGGATGCCTACATATTTTCTTGTTTTATCTTGTTTATCACTACTTGTTTTTCTTGTTTATCGCTACATCCCCTGCTACTCTGTGGTATATGATGTGTCTTTATGAACAATCTGAACAGTATATTCAAATCATAAATGGTGAGATATAGAGATCAAAGCAATGAGAGGTAAATGCACATTTGAAGGAGCCATCTGAACTGAAATATTTAAGTGGTCTCATTCTTAAGTTCTGCCATACCATTGGACTCCACTAACTATTCCTTGATACTCAGGACAAGAAGGAAAAGTGAAAGGGGGAAATATCTTTCGCTAATAGGAGTTATGGACAGACTTTCTCTGGTAGCTGTAGTGAACAGAATAAAAATACACTCTTTTCATTGGCCTTCCACTTCTGGTCCCAAATTGACCTAGTTTCACATCTTACTGTTTTTCTCTGTGATGCATATGGCTGCCAGCATGGGCATAAGAATTCAAAGACCTCTCTGTAGGAGGAGTTTGGCTAGCAAAAAGATTATTTCAAGTGAAAAATGGGGGAAACAGGAGAAAATGAAGGTAGCATTTGCAGGTGAAGTGGTAGAAACACTCAGCAGTGTGGATTTCTCGGAACTATAGATGTAGGTAGATGCAGGAGCACTGTGACAGTTTTGAGTCATATTTGGCATGATTCTGGTCTAACAGAGAAACACATTAGAAATAATTTCTCCCCTTGTGTTTAAATGATAGGAGGGATGCATGAGTGGAAAGCAGCTCACAAATCCAGAAGTATCCCTGGAGTTACTAGAGAAGCCTCCTCTGAGTGTCACCATTGTGGGGTTACTGGTACACAGGTGAGCTTGACTTACTGGGATCTTCTCTTTCTCCACCGTGCTAAAAAAAAAAAAAAAAAGGCAGTGAGATATGGTGAAACGTCCCCAAACAAGGTAATTGCGGAGAGATGAGGAAATGCCAAAGGTCGAGAAAACCAAAAATTTGTAAGTAGTCTGTGGATAATTGTACATTGCCTCCATCTGTGATAATACTCATAGGGCTGTAAGCAGTATCAACATGTAATTATTACTAGTGGCTGTATAGTTTTTACATTTTTGCTGTTTAAAGTCAGGGAGTGGTTCTGAAATGCATACTTGCTTATAGAGATTTGACCCATGTCACATAAGCTTCAGGAATGTATAATTGTAGCTCTCAACCAATTACACTTATACTGAGCCCTGGTCAGCAGATGGTCAGTTGGACTTTTCTGGAGCCCCTCTGTCCAGGATCCATGTCCTTTTCCTGTCATCTGAACCCAGTGCTCCACTCCCACCTTTGCCTCTACCTTTACCTGTTTTTTTCCTGGAGTCTTAAGCCTCACCTGTAAAGTCACTTCCCTTCAGAAATAGAGCAGGGAAGAAGCAGTCTTCCCTGCTCTATTTCTGAGGAAACAGGGAGGAAAACGGAAGGAAAAGAAGAGGAGGTTGAAGCAATTTTCAGGTCAGTGATGAAAGGAGTTAACACAGAGCCTTGGTCCTCTATCTTTCCAACAATGAACTCAACGACGAAAGAAAGTGAACCTACAAGCTTGGGGGTAGGGACATGTCCTGCATGACCATTGACGAAAATGAGCTGAGACAACCAATCACATGTTCAAAATGTCGAGATTCTCCACAGCTTCTTTTAATTAAGAAAATTCATGCACACGGGTGCACCTGGGTGGCTCAGTTGGTTAGGCGGCTGCCTTCGGCTCAGGTCATGATCCCAGCGTCCTGGGATCGAGTCCCACATCGGGCTCCTTGCTCGGCGGGGAGCCTGCTTCTCTCTCTGCCTCTGCCTGCCACTCTGTCTGCCTGTGTTCGCTAGCTCTCTCTCCCTCTCTCTCTGACAAATAAATTAAAAAAAAATTCATGCACATTTTCTCCTCTATGTCATAGTACTTCCACTGGAAAAATAATACTTCGTGTTACTTTTCACCAGGAAATTTCTTGCCTATCTCTTGGTTATTGGCTAAAATATTATTACACTGAGTTTATGGCTCCTGAAGTACTGGCTGAAATGACGAGAGGTTAACACTCGCTATCAGGTGTAACATAAGGGCAGTTCTTTTTCTTGGTCTTCGTGTCACAGTATTTCCAGAAAGAAAGATCACGTTTGGTGTCACGGTATTTCCAGAAAGAAAGATTGCATGAATTTGGTATGCAAATGATAACACTGATTTAATGCTTTCCCACTGTTGGGGTAATCTTTGAGGAAAGAAGTACAGATTTTCTTAAACTGCCTGGAGGATGCTGTGTGATATTTTTAGGTCACTTTGGAGAAGTTTTGGGGGAGTGTATTTGCTGAGAAACAAGTCACTTACACTATCCACGGAAAGGGCCAACAGGCGAGTGCCTGTTACAGACATACTCATTAAAATCTTTCTCAGTAGAGATTGATGGGCTTTTTTTTTTTTTAACCAACAGGATAGTTTCTTTAAAAACTAAACCTGAAATGACTCAGAGCGAATGTTGAAAAATGCATGTCAAACTACCTTATTTGTTGAAAGTAGAAGGGAGCTTGAAGGGTATTGCTTTCTTCCATATAAATCTCCATTTGATTGGTTCCCATAATCTAAGGATCTTAAGGTCTTCATTTGGATTTCAAATTTTGTTACTATTTCAGTTACCAGATCGTTCCCTCTTCACTTGTCTTAAGTGTTTCTTAATTGAAGATCATGTTATGACAATATATCACTGATTTCCCATCATCTTTGCTATAATTCCACAACTTCTGGGTCATTCCTGGTCATTTTTGTGTGACTTTAGCTCTTGGGGTTTTATTATTTCTTTAATGTAACTTCTGTTTTAATTCTTGGTCATTTAATAATATATATATATATGCATATATAAACATATATAATAATATAGTAGTATAACAGAATAACAAAATTTCTGTCTTAACTCTTGGTCATTTAATAACATATATTTTATGTACATAAAATTTACCTCTTACATATAACATTATATATGACACATATCATATATATCATGTTTTGTTATGTATGATATGTAAGAAATATATAGTATATGAGTTACATATAAAACATATAAAATAAATATAATATATAATTATATATGATATGTATATATGTATCATATATATCACTTTTTAAGAATTTCTCTGTCTCTTTTTTTGTTTGTTTGTTTAAGTGGGCACCATGCCCAGAGTGGAGCCCCAGCATGGGGCTTGAACTCGTGACCCTGAGACCAAGACTGAAGCCAAAATCAAGAGTCAGATGCTCATCCAGCTGAGCTATCAAGGTCCCCGTGAATTTTTCTTCCTTAACCTTCTCTTTAACGACTGTGTCTTCTGTTCTGTCTTATCCACTCACTTCATTTCTTATTACCAATAGCTGTACACCCTCAAAAATCATGATTTCGTATGTCCCTCTGTCTTATCACCACCCTCCATCCTGCCATCCTATACCTCCTATAATATACCCAATATTTATTTGACTTCACTGGGAATTCCAACCCATTAGTCCTACCGCTTTTACTATCCTTCAGCTCTCTGAGGACTTCTCTGCTCTCCACAAGCGCCGTGAAGTCCCTGTCAGTCATTACCTCTGTGTATATTCTCTGTTTCCTTCCACTTGCTCGGCCAGACGACAGGACTGAGGACACTAGAACTTCTGCCTGTCCCTCCTCCGCTCTTTCCGTCCACATGCAGCTGAGCGTGGATGGAGGAAAAGCAGTGTCTGGTCTCCAGAATCCATGACCTCAAGGAATCACCCTAACACTGTCAAGATATCCTACTATGATACTTTTTTTTTAAGATTTATTTATTTATTTGAGAGAGTGCGCAATCGAGTCCACAGAGGGAGAGGGAGACGCATACTCGCTGCGGAGCGGGGAGCCCAACACAGGACTTGAACCCAGGACCCTGAGATCATGACCTGAGCCAAAGGCAGAGGCTTATTCCACTGAGCCACTCAGGCACTCCAGCTTTCCAGTGTATTTTTAAAACTTTAACTAAGTGCGTGGGATCACTTCAGTCTTCTGACGTTACCAACAGCCTAGTCCTGCATGAATGATTTTTAAGTAAACTTTCTATTGAATGAAAACACACAGAAAAGTACATATATCATGATTGTACAGCTCAGTGAATTTTTCTGGAATTAACACTTGTCTATAACCACCACTCACATAAAAAGTAGGAAATAAAAAAATTTCAGCACTTTAGAAGTGCTCCCACCTTGAGATTTTTCAGTGGCTAACCGCTTCCCCAAAGGTGAGCACTCTACCAACTTCAAATGCTAAAGTTTGCCCTCTTTTTGAATTTCATATAAATGGGATGTTACATACGAACCCTTTTATCTTTGGCTTCTTTTGCTCGAAGTTATATTTGTGGAATTCAGCCATGCTGTTCTGTGTAGATGGAATTTATATATTTTCATTGCTCTATTGCATGACATTGGTGAATATAACAATTTACTTTCTCTTCTTTCTACTGTTGATGGGCAGTGATTGAGTTGCCCATATACTGATGATTTGTTTCCGATTTGGGGCCGTTACAAAGATTGGTGCCTTTGTTTGCCTTCTGGTGTCCGTATCCTGTAATTCTATGGCACCTGATCCCAGGCTTGTATATGTTCAGATTTGAGACACACTGTTGAACAGTTTTCCAAAGTGCTTGTGCTCTGTGTACTCTCACCAGCAACGGAAGGAATGTTTTACATGATCAGTTTAAAATCTCAGTGGTCGAAGGCAGAAGCTTAACTGACTGAGCCCCCCAGGCACCCCTAAACCTACATTTTCATAAGCATTTAAGGACAACCAGCCATTTGTGTTGACCTCTACTGCCTACCATCTGTTACCTACTTCTGTTTTGGACAGAAGACTTATGAATGGGTTCCCTGGGTATCAATCCATGACTCTCAGAATCTCTCTAGATTACAGACTACTCTAAATTTACCTTGTTATTTTGTTATATGTTATTTAAAATATACAATTTAAACTTCCTATTTTAATCCTGGTAGACAATAAAAACATAAATTTGTATGCCTCCAGATAGTGTGTGGGCAAGGGCACCCAGGAGTTTGGATGTTTGTTTATGTAGATTTCTCCATAAGGAGTTTTTTCCTTTTTACTCAGCTGTCTTTGTCATCATAATTGTAGCAAGACTCTAAAATAATTTATAGCAACAGCTAATTTATGTACAGATGTATAATGACAGATTCCTCTTCTAGTGGACGGAATTCCAAGGTGGCCCCGAGATTCCTGCCCCTTGGTGCGTATCCACAGCTTATCTGACCTTCCCACCTTGAGGGTGGGTGGGACATGTGACTAGGATGGGAGATCAGTCCTGCGATTAGGCCACTGGTCAGGGGCTGTTAAATCAGAAGGGTTATTATTCCTGTGGGCATGACCTCATCAAGTGAATCCTTGAAAGGGACTGAGGTTTTCCTGACCTCAGAGGTACTGCATGTGTGAGAGGCAGTATGGAGGGGGCCGCCGAGCTTGAAGAGGAAACGGAGCTTCTCTGTAGGCGTGGCTGCCTGACGCCTTGTGAAACCAGTAAGTAGGTGTTACCTAAGTTGCTAAGTCTGTGGTAAGTTGTTCAGTAGCGGTAGACTACCAACACAGCTAGCTCTGAGGAAGAAATACTGAGCCATAAGGTGAAAAGCAGTTTTATGCAAAAACAAGGTAGGATTCCACTGACACGCCCCCAGAATCACATATTCTAGCCAGAAGGTCACTGAAATGATTTGTTTCTACCTTAGGGATACCCTTTGCCCCCGTTGACCTAAAGTCAGTGCTAACTGCCCAGTAACGAAAGCTTTCAGTTTTCATGTACAACAGATAGACTCTCCTAGCACACAAATTCAAGCTTCCCTTACCAAAGCTTGGGGCAAATCTGACGCTTCAGATAGATCTTTGCTTATTCCGTGGCTTCGCCCAGCCTTTGGAGCCCACTTCCCGGGGCGTGTCATCCCTCACATGAATTAGTTTCGCTGTGAAGGAGAAATGGCAGGCCTCATGGTGTCCCTGGCAAACCCGTTCTAAGAATGAGGATTAAGAGCAGAAATTGAAAAATGGCGAAGGCCCTCCAGGGAACACTGGTGAAATAAAATAGTACTTGTTTCTGTAAATCCTGGTAGATTTATTTTTTAAATGCCTCTACCCATTTTTCAATCAGCCTGTATAGGGCTTAAAGTCCATGATCATGCTTATGCCAAAAAAAAAAAAAAAGATAAAAGCAGAGTTAATGCTGTGGAAATGCCCTACGGACACAAGGCAAAGTACAAATATATCACTCTGTTCTGCGGATGTGAATTTTTATACATTTTTGTTTAGTTTCTTTGAAGCCCAACTCTGGAACTTTTTCCTCCATAAAACATCAATGTAGAAAGAGATCAAAGTAAAATCAGCAGTGGAAATGAGGTCTATTGCCACTACTGGGGAGGAATTCTAAGCCCAATGGGACCATAGGTTGTTTTGTTTTTTTAATTGGTCAGGCAGTATTTTATAAATTGAATTAGTTGACTGCCCCCCCCTTCCATGAAAAACATGATTTTCAGCTTCCTTTGAAAATCTGGAAAATCTGATGACACTGGGGCCGCAAGCATGGTGGCCGTGATTTGTGGCCGCAGAGGGTGTCTCAGTCCTGGCCAGCTGCCTCCTTTCCCCAGCATTTCCGCGGGCCCCACGGCTATGCACATAGCTTCACTCTGTCCTTGGGTGGGTGCTGTTTCTTTCCCCCCCGCACACTCCGTCTGCTCCTCTGACATGCGAGAACGTGACTTCCAGGTCAGGCATTTTTAGGAGTCGGTAAGCCAGTCTTTGTGGGTGCAAAGGGCGAATCGAGGAAAACCAGTCCTCCGTGCGACCTCTGCGATTCTTCTCCCTGATGTCCATTATTCTTTCTTTCCTCCTGGGCCCGTAGCAGTCATCATCAGAGCACGGGGTACACCTAGCCGACCCTCATTATTCGTGGATTCTGTGTTTGCAGATTCGTCGGCTTGCTAAAATTCGGTTTTACTACCCAAATCAGTACTCGCAAGGCCTTCACGGTCATTGGTGGGCGTGTGCAGAGCGGTGATCAGTTTCAGTTGCCTGACGTGTATCCCCACGTCAGCTTGAACAGGGCTGCGCTGCGCCTTCGCGTTTCAGCTTTCCTACGATGCACGAGTGTCCTTTTTGTTGTCCCTGGTGCATTGTCGTGCTCTCGTTTCAGACGGCTCCCAAGCGGCATGCTGCAGCGTTGTCTGGTGCTCCAAACGCAGAAACACTGTGCTGGGCCTTAGGGAGAAACCCCGCGCGTCAGAGAAGTGTCCTTCAGGCGCGAGTTCCAGTGCTGTTGGCCTTGCGTCCGGTATTACGCGTGTTTTCTGCTCAGGAGCAATGGCTCAGTGTTGGCTGCGGCGTAGCGGTTACAGCTCCGGGGAGGAAGGAGAGTCAGGAAGGAGAATCCGCTGCCTCGCGGGTGGTGGCAAGCAGCGTCTCCGTCAGCGGCCGTGTCGGTGCCACTCGCTCAGACCACATGTTTTGCTGTCATTCTTGACTCTGTATCCCGCCTACACACTCTGCATCTCATCGTGGTGGAATTCTGTTGGCTCTACCCTTAAAAATACATGATGCCCGGCATCCAGCCGCCATCCCCACGGCCCCCCACGCCCCGCGTTCCCGCACCTGGATGATTGCAGCAGCCTCTTCACTGGCCCCCGGCTTCTGCCTTGGGTCCTGTGCTGTGTGTGACACAGCTGTGTGTAAGAAACTCACATTTCACATGTAGCATGTTTTCCAGAAATGTAAGCAAAATTTATGTCCTGTTTTTATTTCTCAGGTAAGTAGATGCTTTAAATTAGTAAAAGAATGTTACTGG
Source organism: Mellivora capensis (assembly GCA_004024625.1). NCBI lineage: Eukaryota > Metazoa > Chordata > Mammalia > Carnivora > Mustelidae > Mellivora > Mellivora capensis. Next base: position 7,517 of record PISX010026240.1, on the reverse strand, counting down.
GCACCTGGGTGGCTCAGTCAGCTAAACATCTGCCTTTGGCTCAAGTCATGCTCTCGAGGTCCCAGGATCAAGCCCCACTCCCTGCTCAGCGGAGAGCCTGCTTCTTCCTCTCCCTCTGCTCCTACCCACCATTTGTGCTCTCTCTAGCTCGTTCTCTCACTCAAATTAAAAAATAAAATCTTTTAAAAAATAGTAACAGAACATCATTGAAAGCCTGAGAGCACGATTCTTTTATTGGGTTGATTCAGGAGAATGAAAACTCCTTAAACTTTTTTCAGTTCTTAGACTGTTTTCTCAAATGATTTCGCCCACATTTAGGTAGGTATGTCACGTTCCTTTTAAGAAAAGAGCCTCACTCATGACAGGGAATGTCCTCTAAGATTTCATTTGTTCCCCCTTGCTCTGTTATTCCCTTTACTTCTTTGGGTCATAACATCAGGACTTGTTATAGACAAGAACCTTTTCCAGAATAAGCTTACACTTGCTAATAATCAACAAACTAAATAATTTTAGTGGAAGTTTATCTTCAGATAGAAATGTGCTGCCATATACCCTCAAATAAGACTGTTTCCATGACTTTGTAGTATAGGAAACCATCCCCCAAACCTAGTAGCTTAACACAATGGCATTTGTTATTCTCATGATTCTGTACATTGACTGGGCTCCGAAATGTGGTTCTTGTGTTTCGTGTGATACTGGCTGGGGCTCCGGTCAACTTGGATCTTGAGTGTGCTGTGTTATCCAAGACGGCTCCCTCCAGTGGCGGCCAGTTGGTGCTACTGACCAGGAGCTCAGCTGGGGCCATCTGTCCGAGTACTTTCAATCTCTTCCACAAGGCCTTTTCATGTAGCTTGGGCTTCTAATAGCACGGTGGCTGGGTTCCAAGGCACCAGAAGCTCGTGGCCTGGGCTTGGAACTCCCAGAGCATCATTTTATTATTATTAGTTAACTTTATTTTTTAGAACAGTTTTAGGTTCACAGCAAAATGGAGTGGAAACTATAGAGTTCCCACGAAGCCTCCCCATCTCGGCACTGACAACCTCCCCCGCTACTAACAATTCCCACCAGTGCGGTACATTTGTTATAGTAGGTGAGCCTATACCAACAAGTCCTTATCACCCCAAGGCCGTAGTTTACATTAGCGTTCACCCTTGTTTTTGTGCATTCCATGGGTTTTAGAAAATAGCAACGTTTTGGGGGCATTCTTTTGGCCAAAGCCAAAAGACCAGACAAAAATGAAGGCAAAGACAGTAAGCTGCCCCTGGTGGTGCATGGAGTGGGTGCCCATCCAGGAAGACGAGGTATGCTGGGACTCTCTTCGGAACCTAGCTCCCGCAGAAACCGGCTGTAGGTGCAGTCTGGGTTCTAGAAGTTGTCCGCCTTTCTCAAACACAAGTGTGTCCATGCATGACCCAGGGATCTTCCAAGATCCTGGTCTGTGTAGTAGGTACAAGAGAACCTACTAAGAGGGCCTGATATTCCAGATCTGTAACAAGCTTCCAGGTATTACCATTGCTGCTGGCCTGGGAAACACACTTTGAATGGGGAGGAAACTGCAGAATTTGGAGCCTTCCCGGTTGTCGCGTGACAAGCCTAATTCTCCCCTGACTTAACAGCTTTATTCCCCTGTTTTGTTAGCCCTTGAAACCTGTATCTAATAGAGATGAGCAAGAGCATTAAATCCAAACTCAGGGTCATCCTCAACAGGAGATGTTGCTGATCACCCAATTCTCCATTCATGGTCTTATTTCATTGTAACCCCCTTATTGATTGCAATACCCATTTGCACATAACTACAAAGCCCTTGTATTTTCATTTTTTCCCCACATTTATGTCTCTAGCTGATAAGCTTTTGGTGGACAGGGACTGAGACACATTTAGTTGGATTATGGTCCCACCAGATTCAGACACACAACCTCAATGATAATCACTCCTACCAAAGTGAGGATGCTCAGTATGTTCCAGATCTTGGTAAGTTGTTTTTTGTTGTTGTTTTTGCTTTTTGCATGACAACACTGGTCGTAGACCATTATTACTTTCAAATCACACGGAAGCCGAACTCTAGAGAAATCAGCCCCTGGTAATCAGAATAATTGGAATGGAAAGCCAGTTACCTCTAACTCGTTGACTGATATCCTCCCACCATGCTTTTTGGCTTTTGAACATTTCTGTAGCACCTTTGTTGACTCACAATTGACTTTCGGTTTTTTCTTTAGGAGATGGTTTATTGGGTGAATTTCAAGAGTAGTTAGGTTCGTGTAGGGGTAATTAGGTGCCTATAGAATCATATCTAGCCTCGGGGGATGGTTCATCCATCTTTTGCCATCCCTTCAACCAGTGAGAGTCTTTTTACCTCAAAGGATCTCATAGCTTTATGACTCAGGAGTGAAATCTGAAGGGAAGTAATGTGTCCTTCATTTCTCATATGCCCAAATTTACATTATGAAAATAATACTAGCTTAACTCGGGTGGTAAGGTCATCAAAGGGAATCTGGTCCATGTGTACTGATCTTCGAGTTTCTCATGACAGTGGTTCCCTAATAGCGTGTATTTTATCTGCTACCTTCTTCACCAATTAGTGTCAGTTTCTTGGTGAAAATATTCCCCAATTAGCCTCTCACAAGAACCAGAGAATACCATAACAAGACAAGTAAACTCTGCTTGAAGATCCATTTCATATAAAATAAATAATGTTGCTTGTAAAAAAGCAGTTTTAGCAGGGCTGTTTCCTGGAAGGAAAGGGAGAATTGTTTTCTAAATAAGGAAGCAAAATAGCTCCAATTTTCAACTCATTGTTTGATGGTTTATTGCTTCTCCCATTATCTGTTCGGTCAGCGCGTGCACGCTCTCACGATTGTCCTTGCAATGACGAGAGGAAGAATGGCCAGCGTTGGAACTTAAAATGAAAATCTATTCTGTTTAAATTTAGACGCTCTGTCGAATTATTTTCCATGCACCCATTTTCACTCTTAGGACAAAAGCACTTACGCCCTGAAGAACAGTTCCTGAATGAGCACTATGATGGGCACTTGCACCCATGAGTCATTGGCTTTGATGTATTATGGAAGATTTTTATATACAAATATGACTAATGATATTTAAAGCCTGTTTATCACTAGATTGCAGATTTTCCACTCAGTGCTGCTGCCCACAGAGTTATTGAGTGTTTTAGCCCCACCTCCTGCTACATTTTGGATTTCTGTGCCATTGCTAAATGTTGCCCAAAATCTTATTTTATTTTAAAGACCAGTTTTATTAGGCTTCGGTGAGCACATGACAGAATCGATAGGAAGCTAATCATCAGTAATAAGAGAGATTTCCCGCCTTAGAGAATAAGGAACGGGAACATAAATTGCTTTTAAAGACCCTTTCCAATAAACTGCATTTAAAAGGTGAAGGCAGGGAGGGGAGGGACAGCTTGTCACGACGGGCATGTTTGCTTCTTCCGTGGAGGGATGGAAGCAGTTCGCCATGAGGCCTGCAGGAATGGGAATATTTTGAACCACTTTAGTTTCCAGTGAACATCAAAGACCTCAAGACTTTCCTACTTAACTGAACAAGAAAACCTTAAGTGGCCAGAGTTTTCCTTACATGATGACAAAAGTCATGGGGAGAGGCACGGGTGGAAAAAACCAACTCCTTGTGTAACATCAGCTTTGACTGAGAAGGGCAGCCTTTAGAAAACTTCCTCATTCTCTGCTATCTCTTTTGGACCCAAACTATTACTGACTTATTTTTAGAGCCACTCCATAATTCTACATTTTCCGCCTTTCTAAAATGAGTGTGTGTCCTTTTCTTTTGAAGTCTTAGGTGTTTATGCAAGCTGCTATCTAATTTTCTTTCTTACCCATACTTGAGAGTAACTCATGGTTATTTCTCAAAGAGATGGAAAAAAAATGTCCAGAGAATAGTATTATCTCCACCCAGACACACCTTGTCTGGGCTTGTGTTTCTGAAAAGAAGTGGGATGGATACCTCGCTATAATCAAGCGTCCTGGGAAAGCAGACATTTGAACTTTTTTTCTGTTATTACTCAGTCTTCATGTCCTGTCTTACTGAGCCCAGCTCAAATTCTTTCCAGCCTCATAGTGATGGCTCTTTTTTGCCCTTTTAGCCTTCCTGTCTGGTGGCTCGAGAGAAGTGTGGCTTCTTTGTGACAGGACCATAACCCTCTGTGAGCATTTGCTTGGTGTCATTAGAGAGGACGCGGATGGTGTGTGTTAGCTCTGGTGCACATAAGCGCTCTAATTGTAAAAACGCTGAATCCTCGGGAACGTGTTGCTACAGACCCCTTACACAAGTCAGAAGAAAACAGGCACGCTGAGTGAGAATAGCCAGGTTTGTGTTTTCAGTCTGCCCGGTTGGTGTACGGGGGGCTGGTGTCTCTTTTAGCAAGCAGAGAGGTAGAGCAGGGGGTGACAGACTGTTTCTCTACAGGGACAGGTACTAAATGGGCTTCATGGGCCATGTGGTCTCTGTCTGCCCTTTCAGCTAAAATAATGACTTGTTTTTACTCTAAAGGATACGATTTTATTATGAAAACAATAAAGCAATGCAGAAAAGAACACACTTATAAGAAACTCACCCCAAAACCCACCAGCCAGAAATCATTCTGGTCAGCATTTGCTGATTATAGGCATCTGTCTTCAGAAACATCCAGATTGAAAGATCCATAAGTTGTCACTAAGTGATAGATAGCTAGAGAAAAGCACATTTAAAATTTTACACACGTTATTTTTAATAACAAGGATTATATTGGGGCACCTCGAGAGCTCAGTTAAGTGTCTGCCTTCAGCTCAGGTCATGATCCCAGGGTGCTGGGATGGAGACCTGCATCGGGCTCCCTGCTCAGTGGGGAGCCTGCTTCTCCCTCTCCCTCTGCTGCTCCCCTGCTTATGCTCTCTCTCTCTCAAACAAATAAATAAAATCTTTAAAAAATTTAAAAATAAAAAATAAGGATTATATTGTTTTATCTAAATTTAACTAAAACCAGTAAATGGAGATTAAAGTGAAGAAATCATTAAATGTTAGATGAATTTTTTTTTCAAAAAGTTGTCATTTCCATATACCCAATTCACAAATTATGATGAAGGAACATAAAACATAAAAAGTTTTGTTTAATGCTGTTTTTTAACTATGTGCTTCAGCTGCAGCCATTATCTCTTCTCTTCTTGTTAAAAGGGTTACTACAGGGTGGCTCAGTGGTTGTGTGCCTTCGGCACAGGTCATGATCCCAGGGTCCTGGGATCGACCCCATATCAGGCTCTCTGCTTAGTGGGGAACCTGCTTCCTCCTCTCTCTCTCTGCCTGCCTCTCTGCCTACTTTGTGATCTCTGTCAAATAAATAAATAAAATCTTTAAAAATAAATAAATGAATAAAAAATAAAAAGGTTACCACGATACAACTTCCTCTTTGTAACTTTCCTAATAACCCTTGACTTTCTGTTGCATTATTTTAACATTTTTTGTATATAACCATCATTTCATTCCTGGATCTAAAATTATTTAATTCTTAACCTCAGTTGTTTTTTTTTAATTTTGTTTTGTTTTCTGTCTTTTGTTTTTTAACCATCTTTTCTCCATTCCTGAGTTATTTATTTTGATGTATCTTTTATTGCCTGGAATTTTATCATCCAGGAATGTTGTGAAGACCAGCACATGGGTGTCATATTCTTTCAGCCTTTTTTAATGCTGCAGAATGTCTGCATGTTGCTTTTATAGTTGAAGGACAGCTTGGCTGAGCACACAGTTTGGGGAGGACACTTTCTTACTCTCCACATTTTGTACCCATTGCCCTGTGATCTTCCCACACTCCATGATGCTGTCTGAAAGTCTAAGATCAAACGAGTCTTTCCCCTTTCACAGAACTCCACTTTTTTTTCTGCCTGCATTTCCACGTGAGTCTTTGTGTTTGAGGTTGATGAATTTCACCATGTCTTCATGCTGATAATTCTACAGCAAATTTCTTGGGAGACAGTGTCCTCTTTATCAACAGGTTCAAGTGTTTATTCCAGATGGAATGTCTTTTCTTACTGGTTTTCAGTGCATTTTTTCTCTTCTCTTCTGCAGGATTATCAGTTATGCTACCGTGGACTCCCTTTGTGTGTGTTCTAATCGTCCGTAATTATTTTTACATCATTGTTCTCTTCCTTCCTGCTGTATTTCTTGACTCAACTTTAGAGCTTGTGCTTCTGAATTCACTCTCTGTTATAGTCACTCTAATTGTTGTTTTCCCTTACATCCTGTGTTCGTTCCGTTTCTTTCCTAAACTTCACTTAGGAAATCTCCTTGTGTTGTCTCATGATTTAAAGAATAATCTTGTTTCTATTCTCTGTAATTTATTTGAGACTCTGGAGAACTCTTTGGTTAAAATGTGTGTTACTCTTTTTTTTGGATTAATTTTCTGGTCATATACGTATTTGTCTTTTTTGTCATGCCCCACCCACCACACATACACCGAAGAGCGACATACAGCCCTTTCGCACTGCTGGGTGTTGTTGAGAGGGACCCCCTGTTTGTGTGGGAACTGTGAGGAGACACCTAGGGCAGGGAGGAACACAGGGATAACTGCAGAAGCTGCAATCAGCCTCCCCTGTGCCGGTGTTGTCTGCAGCACATTCTCTCCAAAGTGGTCACTTCTGTGCCCCCTCACTGTGTTTTCCTTTTCAAAAATCAGGTTTCTTGGGTTCCCAGCAAAGCCCTCAGAAGTGGAGTTGTGTTGTCATGGGTTACTTGTTTTCTCCTTCCCTTTCCTAGGAGCAGCGTATCCCACAGGCTTCCTGGGGAGGGGGCTGCACTGTGCACCCTAGAGATTGCATGCTCACGGCGGATGAGCTAAATCAGGGAGGGGCTTAGTTAAGGAGGGCACTTGTGACGAGTACTGGGTGCTGTATGGAAGTGATGAATCACTCTGTTCTACTCCTGAAACCAGTATTACCCTATATGTTAACTAACTAGAATTTAAATGAAAACTTAAAACAGTTGGGGCGCCTGGGTGGCTCAGTCGTTAAGCATCTGCCTTCAGCTTGGGTCATGATCCCAGGGTCCTGGGATTGAGCCCTGGGCTTCGTGCTCAGCGGGAAGCCTGCTCCTCCTTCTCCCACTGCCCCAGCTTGTGCCCCCCCTCTTTCTGTCAAGTAAATAAATAAAATCTTTAAAACAACGACAACAACAACAAACCTTAAAAGAACAAGAGAAAAATATTGCCCGTAAAGATGACACCTCCTCTCTCCCGCACTGTGTCTGCTGAGTCCGGTCTCTAGACCGGGATTTCTCTCCCTCAGCAGTACTGACATTTGGGGCCAGTCGCTCTTTGTTGAAGTGGAGGTGTCCGGGGCATAGTAGGATGTTTACCAGCACCCCTGGCCTCACCCACTAACTGGGTGCTGATAGCAACTCCCCAACTGTGACAGCTCAAGAATGTCTCCAGTCATTGCTATCGGTGTCCCCGGGGCAGAGAACCACCGCCGGAGGGAACATTTCCGTCTCCTCTAGCCCCGTCCTCGAACTTGGATCTC
>PISX010026239.1:0-24804 GCA_004024625.1 Mellivora capensis | reverse complement strand
TTTTGCATTTGTGTTCATCAGAGATACTGACCTGTGTAGTACTCTATTTTTGTAGTGTCTTTATCTGGTTTTGCTATCAGGCTAATGCTGGCTTCATAGAATAAATTTGGAAGTTTTCACTTCCTCTTCCCAACTATTTTTGGGAATAGTTTGAGAATAGGTATTAACTGTTCTCTAAATGTTTGGTAGAATTCATCTGTGAAGCTGTTTTGTCCTGGACTTTAGATTGTTGGGAGTTTTTTTAAATTACTGATTCAATTTCATGCTGGTAGTCGGTCTGTTCAAATTTTATTTTTTCCTGATTCAGTTTTGGGAGGTTATATGTTCCTAGGAATTTATTCATTTTTCTAGGTTGTCCAATTTGTTGGCATATAATTTTTCATAACATTATCTTACAATCCTTTGTATTTGTGTTGTAGGACTTAGTATTCTTGTAGTCATTTAAATAACTATATATTATTAGTCTGTCTTTTCCCATAGGGTTTAAGCTTTACCAGAGCAGAAACAATCTGTTTTGTTCCCCAGTATATTCCCAGTACCTAGCATATACCTAGCATATAGGTGCTAAAATACTTGTTGGCATACTATCTCACATAGTTTCACATATCTAGGATGTTTCTAATATAAAATTTAGAGAGGCATGTGCTTCTTTGGGCTTCCTCATAGCATAGTAGCCAGGTTCTAAGAGTGAGGATCTCAAGAAAGCAAGACAGAGTGCATGGCATTTTTATGACCTAGTTTTGGAAGAAATGTAGTGTTATTTCTATCATACTTTATTGGTCAGTCACAAAATTCTTCCTAAGTTCAAGGCGAAGGAATACGGACTTTGCACCTTGAAGAGTGGCCACCTCAGCTTCTCCAAATTCCAGTCTCAACGTACTCAATTAATCCAGAATGCAGTGCCTGTGTACTTTATGTATTTTGGTCTGGCAAGTGGATTCCAGGCATAAAGCTAGAGTCATCATAGGGCTCACCTCATTTGTTTTCCTTCTCTCAGGGCTCACAATCCAATGCAATTCCCTTTGTCCACCATCTATTATCAGTTGTTTCATGTATTTTATTCAGTTTTCTAGTTTTGTATGGTGGAGGGGAAAGTTCCACACCAGTATTGCAAGTTAGAGTATGAGTTTTACACCAAGGATTTCATTCTTTTATCCACTTAAGGTACATTTTAGTTTCTAAATGTAAAAATGACGTCAACTTTGGGCTAGAATTAATAATTTGATTTCATTTCAGACCTATCTCCAACTTACAACATGAAAATCGGCAAATCTTGTTTCTTCGGTTTTCATGCAAACTGAATTGAATATAAATTACCCTCTTCTCAGGGTTACTTCTCAGGTATTCCATAACAAGCAAGTGGAAACAAAACCAAATCACACTAAATAAAGATGAGGTAATATTTATAGTTAGTTGACAAAACTTACTTCCTTAACCCTTTCTGGTACAAATTGATACTGTAACGTATAAAGGGGCTGATAGTGTATAAGACTGGCTGTTTCCCTGCTTGTCCTCCTAGTAATAACCAATTAGTATTGAACCCGAGGAACTGTGTAAGCCTTTTATGTGAATTAACTCACCAAATCCTTGTAACAGCCCTATAGGATAGGTACTTTACTGTCCTCATTTCACACACGAGAATGAGACCTAGATTAAGCACTTTCATAGGGTCACATAGTACTAAGTAGCCATGGCAGAATTGGAATTGACTTGAACCCAAGCTGTGTGAGCCATGCTCTTAACTATAAGTATTTGAAAACCACTAAAAATGGGTCAACTGCTGCTGAGGTAGAATCATTAGTTATCTTTAAGTGTAAGAGAGAGTATCATTCTTGGAATCACGTCAACAAATCTTGTTTGTTTAGTCAGTGTGACTGATTTCTGTGGGGAAGCAGAAAGATTGGGCTATAGTTGGAATATGTGATTTCCTAAAAAACCCCAAACATCATCAGTTGTGACAGGAAATGATAGATGATGATGTACAGCAAAAACTAACCAGAAAGTAGCAGAGGAGTGGAGTCCAAAGGGTCCACTGTGGTTCCATGAAGGTCACGGGTGTTTATTGAATCTCTCCTGTCTGGCAGCTGTTTTGATATTAATAGGTTCTATTATTCTTTTTCTCCCTCTTCTCAGACACATTTAATGAAGCCAAACACCAAAATGTTAACACACTTTCCTGGAGAGAAAAAGGCTAAGATTTCTTTTACTCAAAGAATTCCACCTACAGGCATTCGGCAGACCAGCATTGCTTCCTTCTTCACCCTGCAGCCAGGTATGATGACCCGCCTGGGAATACCCGGGGAGCAGAAAGGAGTGTGTGCATTTTTCCATGCTGGAAAATTCATGAGAAGTGGCAACACCAGTGCATTGTGTTAAACTTAGCTAACTCATTAGAAGAGGATATCAAACAACAAAGCATCCCCTTCTGCTAAGCATTATAAACGTGCTTTTACTAACATTTTCTCATTCTGTATGCTCAGTCTCATATTAAATATTTGTATTCCCTGACAGAGCAGCGAGGAGAAAGGTATGCTTGGGGAGTTGGAGTGTGCAGGGGAGCTGATCTGCCCTAGTTAGGTAAATGTCTTGGATTGGCCATAACGAGCAGTGTATATATGATTACTTGATAATACAGATATTTCTGTATACTGCTTCTCAACATTCAGAGTTCAAAGATGCTTTTTTTCTTAGAAAGGTTGGCATAAAGTTGGCTTGTGTCTCATTATCCTTTGGCAGTTTTTTGCTTACATGTCCCTTTCCAGGTGATGAGCTGCTTCAGAGCAGGGTGTCTGCAGTTGGAGGGTTTTGGGAGGAGAGCTCTAACTCCTGATGTGATTCCCAGGATTGCTTTACGCAAATCTTCAAAATTCACTGTCCCTGCCCCAAAGAGAAACTTAAAATAAGAACCCTTTGGCTTTAAATAACAAGGGCAGATTTCTTTTTTTTTTTTTAAGATTTTATTTATTTATTTGACAGAGAGAGATCACAAGTAGGCAGAGAGGCAAACAGAGAGAGAGGAGGAGGAAGCAGGCTCCCTACTGAGCAGAGATCCCGGTGTCGGGCTCGATCCCAGGAACCTGGAATCATGACCTGAGCCGAAGGCAGAGGCTTTAACCCACTGAGCCACCCAGGCACCCCAGGGCAGATTTCTTTTAAGGACACTTCTGATTTTTTAAAAAAAATTATTTATTTTTTTAAGTAGGTTCCATGCCCAGCATGGAGCCCAACTGAGGCTTGAACTCACAACCCCAAGATTAAGACCTGAGCTGAGATCAAGAGTTGGATGCTTAATAGTCTGAGCCACCCAGTCATCCCCTACTATTTCAAAATTCTGGTGTATATATATAATCTGTTGAATTCTTAGGCAAAGTTGAGAAATCTTTCACAAAACAGTTTCTGCAGTATAATTCTTGTTGAAGAAGGAAAAAGGAAATCATTCAGCTTTGAAATTAGATCTTGGTATAATTTGGGGGAAGGGTAGTCCATGTTATTCATCCTTAAGGCAGAACAGTATCCATTCCACGCCTGATAAAATGGACAAACTGGACACTAGCAGTCGTTTATTATTGTTTGTCCAGCTGGTTGACTTAGCATCTGATTGTCTTTATTCCCTTTCCCAGGCCATATTTTAAGAGTAGAGGCCCAAATGTTATTTGTCCTGTCACCAGAGGGTTTCTTAGAGTTGGATGGTTAATGTGATCTTAATGACCTTACAAAAATTGTGTTGTGCATATTTCTCAAAGGATAATATCCAGGAATATATATTTGGCCAAGATCACTATTTAACAGAAACCATATTAAATAAAAAACAGGCAAGACTCATGTGCCCTGTTAAACCCCATGTCCTAAGACACAGCTGGAAAAGTAGGCTGTGGTCTGAGTATACCTACCATGTTTGACTTGAGTAGGTCATTAGAAGCATCCATATATTTGAGTAGTGGAATATAAGGTCTGAGGTTTAGAAGGATCATTCTGGCGAAAGCAGAGATTAAAAGCAGGAAGATCATGGGGTGCCTAGGTGGCTCAGTTGGTTAAGTGTCTGACTTAGCTCAGGCCATGATCTCTGGATCCTGGGACTGATGCCCCTCGTTGGGCTCCCTGCTGAATGGGGAGTCAGCTTTTCCCTCTCTGCCCCCATCCCATTCTGTCTCTCTCTCTAACAAATAAATAAAACCTTTAAAAAAAAAAAGAAAGAAAGAAAACAGGAAGATCAGCTGTAAATGTGTGTGATGAGTCTAAGACCCCTGTGCTAGTTGATGATAGTAGCCGACACAGATTTCAGAAAAAGCCAGCTAAATTCTGCTCAGGGCAGAGATTTCCTGCAGAATAATTATTCACGTCTGTTTTGCTAGGAAAGACAAATGGTGGTGACCAGAGAAGTGTTTCGTCTCATATAGGAAGTCAGATCGACAAAGAGTCTGAGAAAGATGCAGCCCATCTAGATCATCTGATCCAGGGCTTGGAGGACAAGTGCATGTCACCCCCATTAGCCACTTCAACCCCTGCAGATACCCAGGAAGCTGGACTTTCTCTTCATTCCCTCCAGGCTTCTGACCACCACAGAATGGGAACTCCGTTTTTGACTATGCTGTCTTTGCCCCAGCCTGAAACCTTGGTCTGTGCTGGAAAGAGCAAAGCCTCATTCTCTTGTTCCTTCACTCAGAACTTGGAAGGTTCTTACTTGCTGGACCAAAAGGAAGGAGATAAAGACTCTTTCTGGAAAAGGGAATGGCTTCATGGATCTAAGGCAAAAAACTATCAGGATGTGGAGAGACGCATTCAACCACCAGGGGGCAAGGGCCTTCAGTCCTTGGACAAGATTAAATTGGGAAAGGTGTCTGCCCAAGAAACCAGGCAGGACCCCATCCTCCTTCAAACATTCCATTCCTGGAACGGAGAAAACACAGACTTAGTGAAACAAAGCCCTTGTCCTGTCCCTGTGTTTTCCTGGGACAGTGAAAAGAATGACTCCTGGAGTCAGCTTTTCACTGAGGATTCTCAGGGCCAACGGGTCATTGCCCACCACTCTAGAACTCCTTTCCGAGATATAACGAACAATCAGAATTGGGGCTTAGGGCAGTTGCACAATAGCTCTTGGCCTCAGTGCCAGGAGAGGCCAACTCAGTTAAATCTGCAGCCTGATTTGCTCTTTACTCAGGACTCCGAAGGTAATCAAGTTATCAGGCATCAAGTCTAAATACCTTTATGATGGTCTGGTTCTAGAAGTACCTTGAGATGACAGAGCTATAGGAAAATACTGGGCGGGAGGGCAGGGGAGGAAGGCAAGGGATGAAGTTATTATTGAGCATTTCTTTGTGTAAATAAACCAGGTGGTGCCACTTGTTGAGACTATGATTGGCATCGTGCGTCTCCCCGGGAAGAGGTGGCTGGTAACCTTGGCCAAGTCTATGATGAGCACTGAGAGGAGGTAGGGCAGGTACTTATCCTTCCACTAAAGAGCCCTTACTCAGCCTGCAAAGCCCCCTTTGCCCTTTCAGATCCCTGACTAGGACATTGCTTCTTATGGATGTGTTCTAATCTCTGGCTGTTATCTTACCCATGCAACCTTGGGACCATTATTCCTGACACTTTTTTGAGTTATAAGGCGTATTTCCTGGGTTCAGGGGTATGGGGGCAGAGAGGATAGAGAGATAAATAGTAGAATGATGGTAGGGTGTTTTTGTTTTATTTTATTTATTTTATTTTTATTTTTTAATTTATTTATTTGTCAGAGAGAGGGAGAGAGAGCGAGCACAGGCAGACAGAGTGGCAGGCAGAGGCAGAGGGAGAAGCAGGCTCCCTGCCGAGCAAGGAGCCCGATGCGGGACTCGATCCCAGGACGCTGGGATCATGACCTGAGCCCAAGGCAGCCGCTTAACCAACTGAGCCACCCAGGCGTCCCGGGTGTTTTTGTTTTAAAGTAGGCTCCACACCCAGTGTGTAGCCCAATACAGGGCTTGAATTCATGACCCTGAGATCAAGACTGAGCTGAGATCCAGTCAGATGCTTAACTGACTGAGCCACCCAAGTGTCCCAATGGTAGTTTTTTCTTTTTTTTTTTTTTTTGTGGGGACTTTATAGCACTTTAAGGTTTTATATTCTATGTTTAAACATCTCTCTAAAAAAAGCCTGTGCTGGGGCACCTGGGTGGCTCAGTCAGTTAAGCGTCTGCCTTCATGATCTCTGGGTCCTGGGATAAAGCCCCACATCGGACTCCCTGCTTAGTGGAGAGTCTGCCTCTCCCTCTGCCCCTCCTCCCCCCCCCCCCACCTTTTGCTTCCTCTCTCTCTCAAATAAATAAATAAAATCTTTAAAAAAATAAAAAAATTTTAAAAAGCCTGAGGTATCACTCTGCTACAAGGTATAAGAGAATTCTCTCTGTAAAATTATGAATCCAAATAAATGGCTGTTTACAAACTTGACTCTAATGGTAACTAAAACATTACCATTTTATTTCTGAAAAAGCAATTTTTAATAGTTATATGTTCTATCATTTTCATGGGTCCCATCTCAACACCCATGTTCTAGCCAAGATGTTATCCAGCAGGTGGCAGTTTCTCATGTTGCAGGTGTGCTAGCTACCTGAGGAGGCTTAAAGAGCCTCTACGGGGCAAGTGTGCAAGTTTTAAGATGGAACTACTTTAAGAGTTTAGGGTAAATCCCTACAGAAGGGGACAAGAGGCTCCCTATGGAAGTTTTCTCTTATATAGGCAGGACTTTGTAAAGAAAGAGGGAAAGCCAGGAACCTGTTCATGAATGTTCACATACCCTTAAAATTAGTAGGAATCCTATACTCATGAGGGATACCAGGTGGTTACAACGCAGAGACAAAGAGCACATGCAACATCTCTCCATATCCTTCATTTAATATCAGGTAGTGCTTCAACCCAAACACACAGGATACATACCATAGAGAAAGGGACCTGAGGGCATCTGAGTCATGCATGGTGTGGTAGGTACAAACCTTGGCCCAGTGCAAAGGAGCAGTTAAGGGCCTGGAAGAAGGATGGTGCTGTTTCTCCTTCCCATTTCTCTTTCTTATTGGGCTTAAACTAAAGTCCATAGAAGAGAAAGTGTTTTCAATCACGGAACCCATGAGGTCCCAGGGCCTGGGAGGATAGATTTGGTTGTACAGTATTACAAAATATATTTAAGAAAAAAACAACCCAGGCCTCCTAGCAGTAGCCCAAGTGTCAGCTGGTCCAGAGGTCCGACCTCTACATCTAGGGACAGGAAAGAGGGAGGTGATTGCTGGGCACTGGTGTCAATTTATGATGGAGCAGCATAAGGTTTTCCCTGCCCTGTCAGACATATAAACATTTATAGCCCCTCACCCCTCAGCCCTGCTCTGCTGCAAGGAAGCTGCTGAGAGTGACAGCTGGGTACAAAGTGTCTGGTGAGACCAGTTATGGGGTCTAATGCAGTGAAGTAAGCCATTCATTTAGGACCTATTTTCACACAGAGGCAAGGAAAAACCAAACTTCTGTCTCACCCTTTAGACTGAGACATTCTGAACTATACATTTACCTGTAACAAGTGTCTTGGTGCAAAACAGCCCTTAGCTTCTGCTAAGGTTTAAAGCAAAGGAAGCATGATCCAACTCTTCTCTTTCAGTCCAAGCTCTAGCTTTCGGCAAGACTGTTGCAAAAGATTTCTAACCGAGAGGCATAAAGGTCTGTGGTGAGGAAGGCAGCTATTGAAGGAATTCCAGGAGCATGAGACTGAATTTGCAGAGCTGAGTTCTGTCAGTTTCCTTTTCTACTAATATCTTCTTCCTTCAGAGCAAACTTCCTCCTTAGGACCTCAGAGATAAGGACAGCAGGGTCTTCCTCCTTCAATAAACTCCGGTTCCTGGAGACAAAATAACAGCTTATATTTATTAAGTACTTGCTCTTAGGCAGTGTTTTGTGTCTTTGTCTTTGAATACATTATCTCATTTAGTCCTCACAACAATCTTACAAAGAAGTCTTTTCAGATGAGGAAACTGAAACAGAAGGGCTCTAGAGTCTGCCCAAAGTCACTAGACACTCAGCCAGTAAGTAGCAATAGCAAATCCAGAGTCCAAAACCAAGCTAACTGGTTTCTTAACTAGAATGCTTTACTATTTCCTGAAATGGCTATAAAATGTGGGCAAAAGTAAAGGACTGTCAACCGGTTAGAGTTGGCCTATGGTGGCTAAAGCTTCTCCACCCACCTTCTGGTGCTATCTTTTCTTAGTAGCATTTCCCCAGGTTAGCAGGGGAAGTGACTACAGACTTGGCTATTCTGACCTTTATTAGTTATGGGGAAAAGGTGTGCTGAGGATTTCCTATAACCCTGCCTGCTCATCAGGGGAACTTTGAGATGTTTTTAATTGGCAAGAACACTTAACATGATTTCTATCCTCTTAACAAACTTCTAAGTGTATAATACATTATTGTCACCTATAGGTATAATCTTTTTTTTAATTAAAAAAAAAGTTTTCAATTTCTTTTTTACCTTTGACACCCTTCACCTATTTCTTCCATCCCTACCCTGAGCCTCTGGCAAGCACCAATCTGTTCTTTTTAGCTACAAGCTTGGTTTTTTATTTTTTGGTTTTTTGTTTTTGTTTTTTTTTTAATTTTTAATTTAGATTCCCATATAAGTGATCATATAGTTTTCTGTCTGGCTTGTTTTGCTTAGCATAATGCCCTCAAGGCATTATATTATTGCTGATGGTAAGATTCTTATTTCTTTTTCTTCTTTTTTTAAGAGATGGGGGAAAGGGCAGAGGGAAAGGGAAAGAGAGAATCTTAGGCAGGCTCCATACCCAGCGCAGAGCCCAACACAGGGCTCACAACCCTGAGATCATGACCTGAGCTAAAATCAAGAGTCATACACTTAACCCACTGAGCACCCAGGCACCCCCCAACACCACCATATTTTTTAGAGACGGGGAGAGAGTGAAAGGCAAACAGCAAGATTTCATTCATCTTTTTTTAAGGCTGAATAATACTCCAATCTGTATATATACCACAATTTCCTTATCCATTCATCTACTGGTGGACACTTAGTTTTTTTCATATCCCAGCTATTGTAAATAATGCTGCAGTGAATTACGGGGGTGCATACATCTTCTCAAGTGTTTTTGTTTTGGATAATACCCAGAAGTGGAATTGCTGGATCATATGGTAGGTTTTGACGGGGCAGTAGTGAGAAGGAGAAAGAGAATCTTAAGCAGGCTTCATGCCCAATTTCAAGACCCTGAAATCATGACCTGAGCTGAAATCAAGAGTCAGACACTTGACTGACTGAGCCACCCAGCTACCCCCATGTGGTAGTTTTAATTTTCTGCACACTGTTTTCCATAATGTGTGCACCAATTTACATCCTGCCCATAGTCAACAAGGGTTCCCTTTTCTCCACATCCTTGCCAATACTTATCTTTTTGATAATAAGTCTAATGGGTGTGAGGCAAAATTTGTGGTTTTGATTTGCATTTCTCTGACGATTAGGGATGTTGAGCATCTTTTCATGTGCCCATTGGTCATCTATATGTCTTCTCTGAAAAAATGTCTGTTAAAGTCCTCTGCCCATTTTTTAATCAGACTGTGTTTTTGGTCTTGTCTTTTCCTTTCTTGCTATTGAGTCGTGTGAGTTCTTTATATATTTTGGATATTAACTCTTATTAGATATATGATTTACAAGTATTTTCTCCCATGCAATAGGTTGCCTTTTCATTTTGTTGGTTTCCTTTGCTGGGCAGAAGCTTTTTACTTTGATATAGTCCCACTTGTTTATTTTTGCTTTTGTTGCTTTTACTTTTAGTGTCTGGTTGAAAATATATCATTGCCATGACCTGTGTCAAGGAGCTTACTGTCTGTGTTTTCTCCTAGGAGTTTTATGGTTTCAGGTCCTAACATTCAAGTCTTTAGTATATTTTGAATTAATTTTTGCATTTGGTGTAAAATAACGGTTGAGTTTCATTCATTTGTATGTGGCTGTCCTGTTTCCCCACACTATTCGTGGAAGAGACTGTCTTTTCCCTACTCATGTTCCTGGGTCCTGTGTTGTAAATTGACCATATATGTGTGGGTTTATTTCTGGGGTCTGTTCTTCACTGATTTGTTTTTAGTCCAATAACATATTATTTTAATTACTACAGTTTTGTAATAGAGTTTGAAATCAGGGAGCATGATGCTTTCAGTGTTGTTCTTTCTCAAGACTGCTTTGGCTATTTGGGGTCTTTGGGGTTCCATACAAATTTTAGGATACTTCTAGTTCTGTAAAGAATGCCATTGGACTTGTGATAGCAATTGCATTGAATCTGTAGATTGCTTTGGGTAGTATGGATATTTTAACAATATTCTTACAACCCATGAGCACGGAATATTTGTTTCCTTTTTAAAAAAAAATGTTTTATTTAATTGACAGAGAGAGAGACACAGCGAGAGAGGGAAAACAAGCAAGGGGCGTGGGAGAGGAAGCAGGGAGCCCAATGAGGGGCTCGATCCCAAGATCCTGGGATCACAACCTGAGCTGAAGACAGACACTCAACGACTTGAGCCACCCAGGCTCCCCATTTATGTTTCCTTCTTTCCTTGATGTCTTGTAGTTTTCAGTATACAGCTCTTCAACCTCCTTGATTAATTTTTATTCTAGGTATTCTGTTCTTTTGATGCAATTTTAATTTGGGTTGCTAATTTCTGATAGTCTGTCATTAGTTTATAGAAATGCAACAGATTTTTACTTATTGATTTTGTGTCCTGCAACATTGCTGAATTTGTTTATCCTAACAATTTTCTTGAGTTTTTAGGGCTATTAGGATATTCTATTAGGGTATAATATGTCATCCACAAATAGTGAGTTTTACTTCTTTCTTTCCAGTTTAGATGCTTTGTGTTTTTTTGCCTTTTTTTTTTCTTTTGACTAATTGCTCAGGCTAGGACTTCCAATATTATGTTGACTGAAGTGGTAAATGGGCATCTTTTTCTTATTCTTCATCCTAGAGGAAAAGCTTTCAGCTTTTACTGCTGAGTGTTATGTTAGCTGTGGGCTTGTCATATCTGGCCTTTTTTATTATGTTGAGGTATGTTCTTTCTGTACCTGCTTTGTTGAAAGTTTTTTTTTTTTTTAAGATTTTATTTATTTGACAGAAAGACAGTGTGAAAGGGAACACAAGCAGGGGGAGTGGGAAAGGGAGAAGCAGTCTTCCCGCTAAGCAGGGAGCCCAATGTGGGGCTCGATCCCAGGACCCTGGGACCATGACCTGAGCCGAAGGCAGATGCTTAACAACTGAGCCACCCAGGTGTGAAAGTTTTTATCACAAATGGATGTTTTATCTTCTTGAATGTTTTCTGCATCTACTGAGATGAATATATGGCTCTTATCCTTTGTTAATGTGGTATATCATATCAATTTGCAGATGTTGGACTATCCTTGCATTCCTTGAATAAACCCCACTTGATCATGGTGTATGATCCTTTAAAGGTATTGTTGAATTCAGGGGCACCAGGGTGGCTCAGTGGGTTAAAGCCTCTGGTTGCCTATTTGTAATCTCTGTCAAATTTAAAAAAAAAAAAAAAAGGTATTGTTGAATTCAGTTTGCTAATATTTTGTTGAGGATTTTTGCATGTATGTTCATCAGGGATATTGGCCTAGAATTTTATTTTCTGCTAGTGTCATTGTATGGTTTTGGTGTGAGGATAATGCTGGCCTTGTAAAATGAGTTTGAAAGAGTTCCCTCGTCTTCTCTTTTTTGGACGAGTTTGAGAAATACTGGTCTTCTTTTGGAAGGTTTGGGAAGTACTGGTGTTCTTTGAATGTTTGGTAGAATTCACCCAATGAAGCCATCTATATGGTCCTAGATTTTTGTTCATTGGGAGGTTTTTGATTACTGATTTAATCTCCCTATTAAGTAATTAGTCTGTTCAGATTTTCTATTTCTTTATGATTCAGTCTTGGTAGATTGTATGTTTCTAGGAATTTATCCATTTCTTTTAAGTTGTCCATTTGTTGGCGTATAATTTTTCACAGTAGTCTCTTATCCTTTGATATCTGTGGTACTGTAGTATGTCATTTCTGATTTTGCCCCCCTCCCCTTTTTTTTGGTGATTCTAACTAGAGGTTTGTTAATTTTGTTTACCTTTTCAAAGACCCATCAATTACTTTCATCTTTTCTATTTCTTTTTAGTTTCTATTTCATTTATTTCTTCTCTAATCCATGTTACTGCCTTCCTTCTAACTTAGGGATTCATTTGCTCTTTTTTTTCCTGGTTCCTTAAGGTGTAAAGTTGTGTTGTTTGGGAATTTTGTTTCTTGAGGTAGGGATTCACTGCTGTGAACTTCCCTCTGAGAATTACTTTCGCTGTATCTCGAGACTAAATTTTGGTATATTTCCATTTTGTTTGTGTCAAGGTATTTTTTTCTTTTGGTTTCTGATTTGACCCAACCCCCCACCCAGTTGTTCAGTAATGTTGTTTACATATTTGTGAATTTTCCAGTTTTGTGTAACTGATTTCTAGTTTCATATCACTGTAGGTGGAAAAGATGCTTGATATTTCAGTCTTCTTAAATTTATTTGGACTTGTTTTGTGGCCTACCGTATGATCTATCCTAGAAAAGATTCCATGTGCACTTGAGAATGTATATTCTTTGTTTTAGAAGGAATGTTTTATATATATTTGTTAACTCTACCCAGTCTAACATGTCATTTAAGGCCAGTGTTATTTTCTGTCTGGATGATCTATTCATTGATATTAGTGGGGTACTAAAGCCCCCTGCTATTATTGTATGGTTGTTTCTCCCTTCGTGTCTGTTAATATTTGCTTTATATATTCATAAGTATTTACAAATCTTATATCATCTCTTGTTGGATTGGCCTTTTTTAGCATTATATAATGCTCTGTCTTGTTACAGTCTTTGTTTTTTTATTTATTTATTTATTTATTTATTTATTTGACAGAGATTACAAGTAGGCAAGAGAGGCAGGCAGGGAGAGAGGAGGAAGCAGGCTCTCCGGGGAGCAGAGATCAGGGGCTCGATCCCAGGACCCTGGGATCATGACCTGAGCCGAAAGCAGAGGCTTTAACCCACTGAGCCACCCAGGCGCCCCAACAGTCTTTGTTTTCAAGTTGACTTTTTCTGATATAAGTATAGCCACCCCAGCTTTCTTTTTGTTTCTATTTATACTTAGTATCTTTTTCTATCCCTTCACTTTGTTTTTACATCTGAAAGAGTCTCTTGTAGGCAGCATATAGGTTTTGTTTTTTAATTCATTTAGCCACTCTTGTCTTTTGATCAGAGTATTTAGTCCATTTACATTACAGTAGAATTACTCGTATCTTATTGCCATTTCATTGTTTTCTGGCTATTTCTGTAGTTCTCTGTTCCTTTCTTCTCTTGCTCTCTTCCTTTGTGGTTTAATGACATTCTCTAGTGGTACCTTATATTCCTTCTTATCTTTTGTGTATTTACTATAGGGTTTTGTTTTGTGGTTAAGATTAGCTTTTAAGTATAACAACTTGTATCTGTTAATCTATTTTAAGATGAAATAGTTGCCAATTTAAGATTGATCACATTCTAAAGCTCATCATTTTTATCCCCATGTTTTTGATGTCACATTTTCTCTTTTTCACTTGTGTATCCCTTAATTATTGTAATCAGTTATTTTTACTACTTTTGTCTTAACCTTAACAATAAGTGATGAATCCACTATTTTTATTATTTATCTTTCCAGTGAGATTTATTATTTGTTATGTGTTCCTGTTACTGACTAGTGCTCTTTTCAGCTTAAAAAGAGGTTATTTTAACATTTCTGGTAAAGTTGATTTAGTGGTGATAAACTCCTTTGGAATTTTCCTTGTCTGGAAAACTCTCTTTAGTTCTGAGTAACTTTGCTAGATAAGAAGTTTTCTTCTTTCAGCATCTTGAATATATTATGTTACTCCCTTCTGGCCTGCAAAGTATCTGTTGAAAAACATGCTGACAGTCTTATGGGGGTTCTCTTTTACATATGTTATTTTTTGCTCGCTGCTTTTAGGGTCTCTTTGGGTTCGTCTTATTTGCAACTCTCTGGGCCTCCTGGATCTGGGTGTCTGTTTGCTTCCCCACATTACGGACATTTTCAACCATTCTATTTTCTTTACAAAAGATTTTATTTATTTAAGAGTGAGAGAAAGTGCAAGCACAAGTTGGGGGAGGGGTAGAGGGAGAGGCAGCAAAGCTCAATCCCAGGACCCTGGGATCATGACCTCAGCCGAAGGCGGACACTTAACTGACTAAGCCACCCAGGTGCCTCTCAGCCATTCTACTTTCAAATAAGATTTCTGTACCTTTCTCTTCTTTTGGGGGTCCTATAATGAGAACATTAGTCCATTTGATATTATCCTACAAGTTCCCTAAGCTAGCTTTACTTTTTTGGGGGAGGGGGGGTCTTTTCCATTCTTTTTTCTACTTGCTGCTCTGATTGGGGGAGTTCTACTGCTTTGTGTTTGAGTTCACTTATCCTTTTCTTCTATTTCACTAGAGGGGTTCAGGGCAAATAGATGAATTTTGTAGTTCAGTTATTGTGTTCATCAGCTCTGTGACTTCTATTTAGTACTTCAGTATATTTTCCATCTCTTTGTTGAAGTTCTTTGTTCATCCATTCTCCCTGGTTTGGTGAGCATCTTTATGACCTTTACTTTGAATTATCTTTATCAGGCAGATTACTTATCTGTTATTAAGATTTTTTTCCAGAGGTTTTTGAGAGAATTTTTTTTTTTTCTAGAATTCATAGTAAAACATTCACATCACAAGGGAATCATGGGAACAAAACCAACTCCAGATTGGGGTAGGTTTGAGTCACCTAATAAATACATCAAAAAAGAGTGTCCTAGATACCTGGAAAATAGGTGCTTTAAATTCTAGTGATCGATAAGATCAATCTGTCACATTTCTGAATCTCTGCTGATGGTGCTACTTTCTCATTTTTAGTCATCAACCCAGCTCTTTCCATTAACAAAGGAGAAAAGATCCCCAGACGTAAGGCTCCATTCCTTGGTGGGTTCTGCTTTAGTAAGTTTAAGGTGTATTTATAACAAATCTTAGCAATTCTGCTGGATAGCCAGGTTTAAAGTCTCAAATATGTCTGGATTTGGAGAGTTGGTTTGCATAAGGGACCACTGTATTTTAAAGCAGAAACCCCAACTTTATGAAATTCTCCTTCCATCAAAAAAAGTATCATTTTGAGATGCTAAAATTATTATGTAACCCCATTTTGAAGGGTGGCACATGGGGATACTTGTCACTAGCAGTTTAAGAACTTAAGTTGTAAAGCACCCCCCCCCGACTTTGCCCCAGGACAAAAGTTAAATTAGACGAGGTTTCTTATAAAATTTCTACTAATGATTAGATCACACCAACCAAATGTAAAATGTTCTTTTCTCAAATTGGAGCCCCAGGTGTGATTAAGCAGGCAAGCTTTGTGAATGAAGTAGTACATAGCTACTATTGAGGACTCTGTAAATTCTTTCTATTAGATCACTGGCCACAGGTGACTTAAACAGTGAACACACTACCAGACCTCCTTATCACATACTTACAGATTTTGGCTCTGTTTCATCCGGTGAAAGTCCTTCAGGATCCCCATCATATCTGCAAAGCTGCTGGCCTTGGACAGAGAGACACAGTCATCCTCTTCAGATGAGCTGCAGGTAGCTTTGTGTTCTGGTTTGCAACATTCAGGGCTGGCAGAACAAAGCAGGGGGACTGATGGAAGCTCAGGGACCTCTACCTCGGTCTCCTCGGTGATGTCACTAATGACAAAGGAAGTTGTAGAGTGGAATGAGGATCCAAAACAAGGTAAGGGAGAAGAGACATTTGAACTTCCTGGAGATAAGAAATCTGGCGTTAATGAAGCCGAAGCTGAAAGAGAAAACAATAGGCATGGATGGACATTGGGACTAGAATACAGCAGTAATACCTTCTCCCCACAAGCAGTGCCTATCAGACATTCATTTCCTGGGCTTGACATGACATTCTGGGAGAGCCCAGGATGCTATCTGTAAGCCAGTGGAGGATTCCTCCATTACCCTCCCCTCTCAGGATCTAAAAATGGGAAAGCACCGAGCATGTCCAGTGTTTTGGGAGTGTGGAAAAACCCACCACATAAAGGCTTAGTCTTCTAAAAGCTCCATTCTGCAGGAGCCAGTGGACAGCCCTATTTCTACCAAAGCAACAGTGACAGAACCAAGGTCAGAATGTGTCCTTTTCTCTAATTGGGCTAGTGCTTCTAACTGTGCTCCTATCTGTGACTAGAAACAGCAAAAATAGAATAGTGATAGTCCTCCTAGTTTTTCAAATCTTGAAAGAATTTCCAAAATAAAAAATTCTTAGTTTCATTTTTCAGGATGACAAAAATGTAGCCAATACATAAATGGAAAATTCAAGTACAATGCCTCTATTAAACTGCCATATGAGTGATTAAATATATGAGAATTGCAAAGAACACCATGATTTTCATATGTTCTACCAAGAGGTAAGATTTGGGAGCTATGACAAGAAGCAAAAAAGTGAGAATGTATAGAAGGAACAAGAAGGGCAGCTTGGGAAAAAGCCAATGTTCATGTTTCATGTACTGGGTCAAGGCAGACTCCCATCTATTTCTAGTGGTGGTTCCGCCTTAACTGCAAACAGACAGGTGGAGGGATGGAGAGGTAGTCTCTGGGAGAACAAGGAAAGGGAAGATATGTAGATAGGAAGACAGCTTCAAGGGGATCTCCCTCTTAATGGGGGGAGGGGAATCCTTATTTCTCATTGAAAAGGGAAGCTGCCTAAGACTCAATGAGGAAGATGTAATCTTAAAGACACTTGATCACTTGATAGAGGGTGTTGGTTTTTGTAGCCAAGGGAGGGAATCTGCTGGGGGGGGGGGTTGTCACAGGTTAAGTGAAGATTTTGTTCCTAATCAAACCAGTCAGCCCAAAATGGCTGACGGAAATAATCCAAGGAGTACTATAGGCCAGCCAGTCCTTGGGACAACCGCAGAGCCCCGGACCTGTCTCCCTGAACCATGGACCACCATTTTCCTACCCTTCTCCTTTCCTACCTTTCTCCCAAGCCAGGGGGAAAGGAACAGCCTGCTAAATTCTGGCGCTGACTCCGGGGCTCCTACCTGCATCAGCTGCCACTATCTTAGCAATCTGGCTGCGCAGGTGGCTCAGCTCATCCTGCAGCTCTGTGGTGCGGGTTAGGGCTGGCAGGGCTGGCTTCTTCAAGGCCAGAAGCCTCTCCTCGGACCCACGCAGGTTGGGCACTGAGGCATTGCGCTGCATGACAATCAAAGGGCTGGGCTTCCAGGTATGCCTCAGGGGCCGTGTGTCACTTCTGGATCAGGGAAAGAAAGTATGTCAGAGACAGCCGGCCACTGCCTCCCTTCTAAAACTCCTTCACCCATGCCTACCCAAGTAACACAGCCAGGCTCTGCTCCCACTCAGCCCCACAGCTTTTGTTCCTACTGCCCTCAGCCTTCCATAAGCACTCCCCCTATTGGCTGCCACCTCATGTGGGAAGGAGCTCCCCGTTTCCCAGCAGACCAGCTACTGCCTCAGCTACCTGACCCGGGCATATGTCTCCTCTTCATCCGCAGCAATCCAGGCGATGTCAGCCAGAGTAGGGACCGGGGGTACATCCCTCAGACACAGATCAGAGATGTTGGGCAGGGTCTATAGGGAAGCAAAAGTCATCAAAAAACATTTGTTGACATCAAGAGACTATCAAAGACTGCAAAACACATGGGAGGGGCACCTATGAGAAAGGCTTCCTAGAGAGGGGAGAAGACAGTTCCTGGTTGGAAAAATGACAGAAGAGATTACAAGTAGTTCAGCACACCTAGACAGAGCTGGGGGTGGTTTGTAAGAGGCAGGAAAGCGAATTAAAAGCTTTGATTCTAAGACCAATAATAAGCCACTGGAAGATTTTAAGTAAGAATCAGATTTTGAAAGATTACTCTGGCTGCTGTGTGGAACCTGCATGAGAGCGAAGATAGCAGTTATAAGGCTGTTATATCTTCCAAGCAAAACACGGTGGCCTAGAGCAGGATTTGGACCTATTTTTACATATAAAGTTTTATTGGAAAGTTACACCCATTCATTTCTATATCGTCTGTGGTATTTTTTAAGCTGCAGAAGTGAGTAGTTTTAACAGTAGTTATGGCCCCCACACTAAAATATTTACTATTTGGCCTCTTAAAACATTTGCTGACCCCTGGTTGGAGCAAAGGTGTCTTCAGTGGGACTGGTGAGTTACCTTTCAACAGAGATGGCCACTAAGAGCACCTTGCTTTCTCCAGCTATGAAAATAGACGTACAAGGACATCAACGCAAAGTTTCTTGGGCTAGCTCTTTACAACACCTCCATAGCTAATTGGGATCTACACTGTTATAGCAACGCTGTTTTAAGCAAACTTCATCATTTTATTATTTGGATTTAAATAAAAAGATGATTAATTATATCAAAAGAATAAGAGGATTCCTTAAAGTAGCTTCTCAACCCTAAGATAACAAAACAACCAGGGAACAGACAAGGCTGAGTGACTTTATGTGAAATGAAAGATCAGGAGGATTCAATCATGCTATGATTGTAACAAAAACACCCACATGCATTTAGAAAAAGATGGAAAGTAACTATACGAAAATATGAACAGGCACCTGGGTGGCTCAGTTGGTTAAGCAACTGCCTTCAGTTCAGGTCATGATCCTAAAGTCCCAGGATCAAGTCCCGCACTGGGCTCCCTGCTCAGTGGGGAATCTGCTTCTGCCTCTGACTTCTCCCCTCTCATGCTCTTTCTCTCAAATAAATAAATAAAATATTTTAAAAATTATGAACTATTTTGTGTGATGAGTACATGATTATATATGATTTCCTATTTTTCACTTTTCATAATTTAGTATTTTTATATGGGTAAATTTAAAAAATAAATCTGCGGGACACCTGGGTGGCTCAGTTGGTTAAGCGGCTGCCTTCGGCTCAGGTCATGATCCCAGCGTCCTGGGATCGGGTCCCACATCGGGCTCCTTGCTCAGCAGGGAGCCTGCTTCTCCCTCTGCCTGCCACTCTGTCTGCCTGTGCTCGCTCGCTCTCTCCCTCTCTCTGACAAATAAATAAATTAAAAAAAAAAAGAATAAAAAATAAATCTGCAAGATTGCCTTAAATAATTAAGGTAATTAATTTACAACAGAAATCCAGGGACAATTTCTCAAAAACCCATTTACATATGAGTTAAATTCAGATGTTTCTGCTATAGACAGGTAGGTAGATCAGGAATTGACAGCTCTAGCTTTTAGACAGGGAACCAGAGTCTCACAGGAGCAATGTGATGCTCCAGGGTTACACAGGAAAGGACTTCCACTGACCCAGAAGTTAACTCCTAAAATGGGCCATTTAGGGGAAGCCTCCATTTGTTTTCCTTTCCAGAATGCTGCTCCCCTATTGAAAATTAAATGAGTTAACACATATAAGGTATTTAGCACAGTGCCTGGCACACAGTATGTGCTCAGTAAGCATTAGCTAGCATTACTAATACTATTCACGCATACTCCTGCCCTTATCGTCCCTGCCCAGCAGCATCTGGCCAGAGGACTGAAGAGGTGATGGCCAAGTGTGGGGGCAATATCCATTGAGTCCCTCACACTTCCTAGCTATGCTTCCCTTTGTTTCTGATGCTTGAAGCAGCTAGAACCACATCCTGCCATGCCCTTTAGGCAATTCTGGATAACTGGCAATCTGGGTCACAGCACAGCCACCCCATATCACATACTTCCAACTTCATTCCTGATTCTGACACCAGCCCTGATACCATTTCTGACTCCAGGATGAGTTTCTACGATTTCACAGCTCAGCATCTGATACAGACACTCAGCCTCCTTCATTTGTTTCCACGAGGCCCATGTTTATTCAGGCATATATTTCTGTTTCCTCTGTGTAGGCAGAAAGCTGGTACTTCTCTTGCGTCCCAGTTCCCCAAACACATATCTTAAGCATCTAGCCTGCAGCTGGTTCTTAATGACTAGTTCTTAGAGGGAGGTAGCTGGGACTAATAACTGCTACTTAGCTTTCCACTGCAGATGTGGGGAGAGGTCTCAGACATGCGCCAGCAAGAATCTGCTGTGAGTGGGTGCTAATGGCCCTAGACACAGAGGTAAGCCTTAAGTGCTCTGGTAAAGGAGTGGCCAGACTGAGCCAGAAAGAAAAGGATGGGGAGTAATGGCCTCAGGGATACATAAAAATAGGTGGCTAAGCGGTCAAGTCTTGGGGCTGGTAAGAAAAGCAGAGTTTGACTCAGTCACACAGCACTCAGTGTCCCACGTAGAGACCTGCCAGGGTTGCAGGCAAATACCAGGGCAGAGACATGGCCACTCTGGGAATGTGGCTTGGCAAGGACCTTTGGCCTACTCTGATAACGGGACTGCAGGAGCCTGATGAAATCTTAGTCACTTAGTGGCACTAAAGATGCAAGGTTTTTATTTATTAACAGACTGGAAGTCTGTTGTGGTCAGAGTTTTGTGTGCAATCAGGAAGGCACAGTGACCAGTATCCATTATATGCACTTAATAAATATTTCCTGACAAAATGAAAAAGTGATCAGGAAAGCCACCTGCCTTAACAACACCAAGCAGTGTGGGGCACAGAGTAGCACCATCCTCCCATAGCCTCTGAGCCTCTACTTACCCTGCCCTTTCAGTACACTTACCTCGAAGGATGCCCGGGGACATGGCTTCAGGGGCAGGTTGGTCCCAATTCTTCTCACTACACTGCGAGCAGCCCCATGTGGTTTGTTTTGCCAGATTGGGATGGTCTAAAGGAGAGAGACGAGTCTCAGAGACAGGTCCAACTACTGTTCCATTCTACCTCCTCCCCTTTAGAAGGGAGACTGAAGTCCCCAATCCCAGGAACAGGGCACTGTGTATGGGTCAAGTCTCAGTATAAGTGAGGGCAGGTTCCCCAGTTGCCAGCCATTTAAGGGAACATCTGCTGCTGTCAAGGCATGGTAAAAGGATCCAGTGAAGGTGAGAGGAATTAGTTGAGTGTAGGGATCATAGAGGTTTCCCTCCCTCCCCTCCACCCAGAAAGGCAGAAACACATTGACTCCTTAACTGCCCCCAAGACCACACTCAGTTTTGCCTGTTGGGAGCAAGCGGTGGGGGTATGTAGAAGAGTCGCCTCCAGGGGAAAGGAAGAATTAACTGGACAGTCTCAGAATTTCCTACAGAATTTCAGCAAGCCCAGTGCTTAACCCTTCCCTACCACAGCCCTGCCCTGGGAATGCTCCTTACCACATTGGCTTCCATCCCGGACATTTCAACCGGCTCCTGCGCTTGAAGGACAAGGCAGCCACAGGGTAGCTCTGGGGGCTTGGGGAGGCTGGAGGCGTGATTTCTTCATATCAGGCCATCTTTAAGGAACATCAGATTTCCCTTCCTGTGAAACAACCCCCACAGCGGAGACTCAATGGCCACCACACAAGCCCCACGAAAACCAGGTCCTTGCAGGGCCACAACCAACACCAAGGTTTCTCTGATGTTTCACAGGGGAGAAAAATAACCAAAAGGCTGCCCTCCCCCAACAATGGCTCCAAATCCAGACCCTTGCTTGAAGCTTCTGTCCCAGACCTGTGGCATGAGCTTGGCCAACTCTGGGATCTTCCGGATCCCTTGGGTTTCCTAAGGCATTACTTAAAGAGATGTAAACAGAACTTTCTTGGTAGTTTAAAAGCCAAACTGTAGGTATCGCTCAAACCCAGCATTCATTCTTGAAGATGGGGTGTAAAAGCCCCAGCATGTGCCACCAAGCCTAGCACTGCTGAGTCTTGGCAAGGGGGAGAGGTAAAGTAGACAAGAGGAGAATAAACCACCAGCTCTTGTCAATCTCCATCTACTGGGCTACAGGGAAGAGAGCCAACAATTTGCATCCTGTTTAGCCATCTACTGGTCTTGTAGCCTTACAAAAGTCCCATAACTTTTCTGAATGTTGGTTTTCCCATATTAAAAAGAGAACAAGAGCAGCCATTCTAGATTACCTTAAAGATCAATCAGTGAAATAGGGTAAGATTTTAAAGTGCTTAATGAACTGTTAAAACACAACACAGATGGATGGGATCTTCCTGACTGTATTCTTCACAGCTTCTCTGACATGATGAGCAGATGCAATCAATGAACTCACTCCCTTGTTCATCAAATATAACAATACCTGCTCTGTGGCAGGCCCTGTGCTGGGTACTGCAGGGGCTAACACACCCGTGCTCTTAAGGAGCACACAATATGAAGAGATACAGGGCTTGAATGCACAAGTCTAGCAAAGGCTGAATATCACTCTTAAGAAAGGTACACTAAGCAGGTGGCCAGGTGAACTCAGGCTCCTGGCCCCAAGGCATCATGGTGAGTTCAGAGGGGCTAGGAAGGGATGAAAAACGGCAACAAAAGCACAGGTCCAGGACAGGACGGCGAGAGAGGCGTAAAGATTAGCACAGGTATACTGGGGGTCGAGTCATGAGGGCTGGGAATGCTCAGGGAAGAAGTCACCGGGGAATGAAGGACAGGCTCTGAACAGGGGATGGGCTGAAACCTCCCTTGCAGGATTTCTTTCACCTGTGGGAGAGGGGTTGTCACTCACATTACGATACAAATGCAGAAAGGAAGCTGGAGAGAGGAAGTGTCTTAAGGTTACTCAGTGGCCACGCCAGTAGAAAGCACTTCAAGTCTGATCCAGATTCTGCTGCCTTCTGCATGGGCTCAGGTCCGTGCAGTTCAAGCCTTTTATCAAAGTTCCTCTGTGTGCCAGGCTCCGTGCTGAATATCACGGCCTGCCACGAGTTTCACACAACAGTGCTTCCCTATGTTTCTCACTCTAGACACTACAACCACTTCCTCTCCAAACTTACCTCCAAAGACTCAGGCCTAACGCAACAGCCAGAGGGATCTTTCTAGGACACACTGCTCCTGTGTTTAACCCCACCCCCCACCCCACCTCACCCCACCCCACTACAGCCAACAGGGTAACATCTAGACTGGGGATGGCCTGCAGGGTCCTCCACAATCAGGCCCATCCTAACTAGACCAAACTCCAAGGCCTACAATGGGGCCCCTATACACTTGACAGCCACACCTCCCACATTCCCCTTGCCCTTCCAGCGTGTTCCCACCTCTCAGCTCTCCTCTCGACAGATCCAATCTGCCTGAAACACCAGCACCTTCTTCACCAAGCTCATTCTTCCTCATTCTTCAGAGCTCAAGCATCACCTCCCCTTCCCCGACAGATCCTTACTGCCTCCCCGCCCCCAGCACCCCACGTTTCCTTCCCAGTTCTCTCACAGTAGTAATTACAGCCCGCGTAATCAGCTGTCTGTCGCAGGGCAGGAGCTTCCCCAGGCACAGCACAGTGCCTGCCTAGTCCCCAGGGAGCACTTCAACGTTTGCTCACGAACGAAGGAGAACTCTGGCTTAGCCTTCACCTCCCTCCCCGCCCCAAGTGTCATCCGCTAGAAGACTTCCCCCAGTTCGCTGGCAACGCAGGTTGGTTCTCAGCACCCCTACGTTCCCACGACCCCTTTCCAGGCCGCTGTCATGGCCTGTTCACACACGCTCTCCCGCAGAAGACTCGGGGCTCCCCCGGGGCAGGGTTTGTTTGCTCTCATCACCCCGGCACCGAGCGCCTCACCGAGGTCGCCGCACTCGGTAGAACTTGGCGAGGGACCGCCCGCGTGAGCCCCAAGCGGCTGCACGGGGGGAGCCGCTGCAGGGACCTTGCCCGGGACCCGCCTCCCCTCCCCCGTAACGGTCCGACCCCAAAGGGCCAAGGTCGGCCAAGTTCTCGCCGCCGGCCCTGGTGGCCCTCGGACCCACGGGCCCGGGTCCCGAAGAAGCTAGGAGGCCGAAGTGGCCTGGGTGGCCGAGGAGCGCAGCCGAAACGATAAGCTTCTGCTGTAGCACAAGCACCGAAGCTGGGTGACTCGGGCGAGTAACTACCCCCCCGGGCAGGGTCCTCCCACCCTCAGCCGAGCGAGGCGGACAACACGGGCTCCCGCGAGAACTGGCGCGGGAAGAGGAGCCACGGGCTCCACACAGCGCCTGGCACTAGGCCGCGTCGACAGTCGGGCTGGGAGACCGCGCTCCCGCCTCCGGAGCGGCACTTGGACCTAGTCTTACCTCAGACTTCGGCTCCGGGACTCACTCACCTCACGGCCCCTCCTACCCCAGCGGGCCGCCCAGCCTCATCCGCCCTCACTTCCGCTGACCCGCCCCCGGAAGCGATCCTTCGCGGCTGCGCACCGAGCGGAGAGACCCCGCGCGCCCTCGGAAGGCGGACCGCGGCTTCGGCGGGGGCGGGGCGGGGCGGGGCTGCGGGCGGCCTCACGCGGGGATACCGAGGAAGGGGACACGCCCACCCCCAAGACCACGCCCGCGCTGGCCCAGGCCTTGGGAAAAGTTGACGGCGCTTGGAGATCCCCGCGGCCTAATTGGCCGCTTCCGCCACTGGTCTCCGCCTCCTTGCTCTTCTCCTAGGGTAGTCCTGATCCGACCTCTAGCGGCGGAGGCCTGATACATCTCTGCCCGGACCCCACATTGTGTGGCGTCTGCTGTCCCTACGCTTAGGCACACTTGAGAATCCTTCCCCTGGCGTTCCAGTCCCTCCGGACCTACCTCTTGCCTCGCTCATCTCGCCTGTCCGCTTTTCACACGTCTAGCTTCCCAGCCAAGACCCTCTACAGTCTTCTGTCCAACAAGAAGCCTCTTTCTCCTCTGACTACTGCCCTTTAGCTCTTCGTAGCTTGCTCGCTCTCTCGCTTGCGCTCGCTCTCTCTCTCTC